>JBCFYV010000871.1:0-59942 GCA_039000515.1 Timema cristinae | reverse complement strand
GAAAGAGGAAACCCAAATTCACAAATCATGCTGTTTAGGCTATTCGGGAATCGAACCGAGACTCTGAAATCACTAGGAAACACGTTGCTGAATTAACTAAGGTATCAGACTGTAATATTCATGTTTATTGGGATAACATAACTTACATTATATAAAGGAAATGCATTTCCTTTTGCCTTAAAGAGGATAAAAAAACCAACTTTAGTAAACTTTCGCTGTTGAGATAAGTTAGTTGTATTAATTCAAAAATAAACATATATATATATAAATTACTAGAGGTACTTAACATGTATTTTCTAGACTACTTGATTATATCAACATACGAGAATTTCTATGTGCGAGAGCAAAGGGCCTACACATTTTTCCTGGAAAGTTATTTTCACATATTTTTTAGGATTATTTTAAATACCACAATCGAATGGGACCAACGGCTTTACTTCCCCTCCGAAGGAAGTTGTGCTCCAGATTTCTATCTCAAAGAAAATTCCGTCGAGCTAGGTTTGAACCAACTAACATCGGGTCCTGAGGCGAGAACTTTACCTCAAGACCACCGGAGGGTGACTATAATCGTTTTAAAAATTGTTTTTGGAGTAGCCTACATTAAAGCAGTGAGTTGTATAAATGTTCTGGATAATAATAAGTGGAGACACTACGTACACATTATATTAACTTAGACCCTAATAATAACTCATAGCTCAAGTCGTATTAAAGCGAAAATTGTCAAGTTATCTTTAATACTTGTTCAAACCACCTAGTTTGTAGTAAATCCCAGCGTAAGTAAAGACGTGTTTTTTTGTTTGTTTTTTTTCAATCTACAGCTATTTTTATAGAGATATCATTTTTTTTATGAGATCAAGCAAGAGTCCTGTATTAATAGCGTTCATGCAATCACTGAATAAAGGTACCTATTCACGAGGAGATAATATGAAGCAATTGGTTGGCAATGTGATTGCTCTGAAACTGCTGGTGGATTGGTGTCCTCCATTAACTAGGCGACTGTACAAGCAGTTTAGTTGTGAACAACATTTTCCTCGATCTTGTTTTCATCAGTCCAAGGTAGACTTTTGTGACGTGTGGGTATATACTATCAAAGGGTGCTGTTATTTTATGTTTTTAAGGCAGTACGCGTTGTGGCGGAAATTTTTGCAAATCATTCAAAGATCGTGGCTTTGCTATTTACAATTTTTTACGCTTCGATAGGAGGATAGCCCTTCTAAGTAAATAATTTTATCTAAAAAATAAATAGATCTGAGATTGGCTTAGAAATGTTAGATAATCACCGTTGAAATAAATAATTGTCATTATTTGAAATTGCGCTTCTCTTTGAATAATAACTTTGAAACTTGAGGATTTTCTGGCATATTTTCGTTCATTTTTTTCGATTTTTTTAAATGAAAATAGGTTAAGTAGGACCCGGAAAGTCCTGTCTATAGAACTCGCTTAACATTATTGTCAAAAGAAGACAAAAATGTATATTTCACATAAATATGGTTGTGGGTTTTATATTTTTCATTTTTTCACTCTGTGTTTATAAATATAGGTGTTTTAGTTTTGTGTATACTAATCGTCCACGACAAATCTCCTAAATAGGAGTATGTATTCTACCCATAACTCTTTGCGGGATGGTTAACTCGCTGGCCAATCTTGCTATGAGATGTTGGACCGGTTTTAGTAAACTAAAGTGACACTTGAATGTGAAGCGCTACAGTAGTCGAAAGGGAGGTAGATTGACGAGAGTACCAATAACATTTTAAAACTGAATAAAACCTCACGTTTCTACAAATGAGTCATGACTCTATCAAATTTAAATAAGCATTTGTTCCCTCCATTCTTGTGTTTCATGGCACGTTTATATTATTATCGAAATGCTCGCTCGCTCGCTGCATGTTGTGCATATTAAGATTTTCTCTTTTAACAACATATTTACCACCTTCATTTGTACGACTAAGTATGCGCTAATGTGATTTAACAAAAACAATAGACTGTTGGCACGCATCTAGACATCAACATTTTCCCTATATCATAGAGAGAATAGAGTATTGTGATAATAAAAAATTTCCTCCTAGAAATTTCGACGAATCTTAAAGTTTTATGTCTCCCCAAATTCTGTTTTCCACTGTCTTCGATATGTACCTGGGACTATTAACAAAACAGTTCTATAGATTTCGTTCCAACTTTTATTTTTTGACATTTTTTTAAGCATCGCGTCTTACTACAGGCTATATACTAATTATGCCCAATGAGTTAGGGATGAGGAAGGCTAAATATAAAAAAAATCCCCTGTATTTACGTGGAATGAAAGTGGAAAAACTATTTTGGAAAAAAAAAACTCAGTACACCTGGCTGTGATTCGAACCCGATCTCCATGACACTAGCAGTCTAGTATTTTGCGAGAGTGACGACCTTAGACCATGCAGCACCGAAGCGGTCTATTTAAATGTTAAATGGTCATACCTCAAGGTCTAATAGTGATCTAGCTCTAGGTAGTTCAAAGTAATTAAGTTTTTAAAATTCAAAATAGACTATAAATGAGAAAATATGACTTGTGTTGTGCCATTTAATATATAAAATTGACCATTTTTTTATTTTTTTGTTTTCGCATGTGCCTTATACAGGGTCCGATCCATCAGCATTCAACTACACTGAACGAGGTTACCTACTGAGAGATTTTGAAGCTATTTTGTGAAAGGGGTTGCATCTTAGCTTGGCCCCCTGAAACCTAAGCACTATCACCTTAGACGCCAATGTACAAAATGGAATGAGAGGAAATAAAATGAACAATTCACCTGCGAGGCCTCTTGTTTATACTTGCCCTCTTCCTCTGAAAGTTTACACTTCACCATATTATTTTCCATTCTAGATAAGCATGTGCTACCACACAAATTTTTAGTCTACATATTGGTCTGATAATTTCCTACAGGCCATTTTTGTGAGTAAGCCAAATACCCTAAGTTGTAGACGATTTATAAAAAATGCGATTTGCAAAAAAAAAACTACTTCAGGATGAAAAATAGTAAATTTGGGGAACTATGGAAATATTTTCGAATTATTGAAGAGCTTTTGGCTTTTTTTTTCAAGTCATTTCTTTTAAAACGCTTTGAAAGAAAACGTAAATTCTTTAATATGGGAAATCCCATCTTGACCTACCTTTGACGTCATAGGTAGACAACGCCATGCATGCGTTAACCCCTAAAAAGGTAGTATGACGTGGTGATAAAAACAAAACTCCCATTGATGAGGTAAATTTTTGAGAAAATGTACCTTCACTTGTGGGAAACAAATTAGGGGGAAAAGACCTTACTCTTAGTACAATCAGCTGAGTTTCGATATACCACCGACGCGTTTTTCCTTCAATGAACCCGTGCGGGTCTGAAAAGGGGACCAGATTAATTAGTTATATCGACAGGTGCCAGTACACACGCGCAACATGAATACAAGGAGTGAATGATTGGGGATTTTTCTCTTTTCCCACAGACAAAATATCTCGTGTGCACTTTGCAAGACCTTCCCATTTCCGATACGTAGAGAAGAATCGTTCGATCTTTCACACCACCATTCATTTTAAACCCCCGATAGTATCGACAAAATAAAACATAACAGTACTTATCTTTGGGAGCTTGTGTGTGTCGGGAATGTCAGACGCTCTATTTGATACACAGAGGAGAAGAAAGACGAGGGTGATTAAAGGATCATAGCTCACCCCTTTTTAGCCCATGAATAAGTTGTGTGGTTTTGAGAAAAAAACAGCAATATTTGTCTACCAATTACAAAAGATTTAACAAGACATGTCTCCTCTCCCTCAACCCCCCCCCCCTCTTTTTTTCCAGAAAATTGACACATTCATAAATAGAGGGGAGAGATGGGGGATTCCAACACAAAGGGCAGGGGTTTGTTAAGCTCCAGCTGGCTCAATGGAAAGTTCAGCTTTTTGACCCGAGAAGAAGGAATTTGGTTCAAAACCAGTCAGGTGAAAAGGAAAAGTGTTTTCACATTCTGTTTCCCCTTTCCATGCGAATACTGGTGGATTTTTTTAAAAATTTATCATCCCCCCTTCCCTCATTTAGATCAGTTGGTTTTAAATCACAAATAGCTGGACACACTGGCACCAATCATTAAAAAAAAAAAAAGTTTTTGAACAAATACAATTTAAAAGTCTTGTGAAAATTTGAATATAGTTATTAAAACATCCCAATTTTCATAGGAAGGGCCTTTTAAAAATAAAATTATAATATATAATAATAATATTAATATAATAATAATAATAATAATAATAATAATAATAATAATAATAACATAATAACATTTTACTTTTTTATTGTGTTTTTTTATTTGATAATATCTATTAAAGTGACAGTAGTAATTTTTCTTGTGGTCAGATAAAGGGTTCTTCCATTTAATATTCCGATTTTACAGTAGTTTGCTAAATTTCTTGGATCAACCGTTCGGGTTTTCTCATGTGTGTATAAGAGATAAATTACTCACGCTATTAGAGCGAGGAGGGGACGGTAAAGTTTAGAGGATGTTTTACACCCATTTCGTGAATAAGTGTGATATCCATTTAGGAAATAAACACCCTCAGTACCCTTTCCTGGATTTAATTCCCGATTTCTCCATCACTAGCAAACAGAATAAATGAGTTTGAAATTTTGACCACCGCCCATGAATGAGAGTCTTAGCTAAATCAGTTAAAACATCTAACTACTGGGCTTGTTTGTAGACTTGGGTTCGACTCCTTGCACGATCCCAAATGTCTATCAATAGTAGAACTGTAGTTTTCAGTGATGAATTAACCGCCAAGGTATTGGATTCCCATCTACTTAGAGTTAATTTGTAAGTTTTTATCGTATTTTAAAATATTTAACTGATAAAAATTTTCATCGACTGCTGTCTGCAACATTGAAAAAAAAAAACCTTTTTTTAAACCGTTATTTTTAAATTTAAATATGGTTTTAGATTCATTAGTCGGCCATTTTGAAGCAAATGTTCGTTAAAAGTTTTTTGTGAAAGTGGTTTTAAATTTTTTTTTTAAGGGGAAAAAAAACTAAAAAATAAACTTTGTGCCCCGACCTTAAATAAATATTTTAAATAAAAAATTGGGGCCTAAATTACGGGGGTTTAAAAACTTCAGATTAATATAAACCATCTGTTTTCATTACAGTCATCCAAAATGATAGATGTCAGCTGTTGGGGTAGTGATATATTAGGGATTACTTCTAGTAACATTTTAAAATGCTCTCACCAAAGGTAAACTTAGCTCGTGAATGACTTTGGGAACTTAAAATACCCAGTGTAACAGCCTTCCAATGAGAATTCCTTAAAACAACTCACTTGCAAAAATTTTTCCTCATGAAAAAGACAAGCTAAGAGTTTCGGGCCTTTCCAAATACAAAGCCCATTTAAAGCGGAAATTTCCCTTTTCCCCCCGCCTCCCCCTACCTTTCATTGACCCAAGACGTTTCAAAAAAAAAAATTGAGAGGGTTGAACCCCAAATATACATTGTAAATTGCTTCAAACCATTTAAAACGTGCCCAAACCGAGTTGAAAATTTCCCACTTGAAAAATAAAATTATTAAACATTTTGTGACCAGCTTTTTTTGCGGGTCCACCAAATTCCCTTTTTAGGGAATTCCAAAAGGGTTTTTAAAACGGGCCGGGGGTCTAGGGGTAAGGTGTCGGACTTTCTATGCTGGGGTCCGGGGTTCAACCCCCAAAGTACCGGCACAGATTTATCTGATTCCCCAAACCCCTTCCCTTCACCTCTGAAAAGACGTGTTTTAAAATCACAACTTGTGAATGTGTGGAATTTTAAAAGCCTCCACCGTGGTTCGTTCCACGTTAAACTGTAGGCCCTTTCCCATTTTTAATCTCACAATCCCCCTACCATTACACCCCTGGCGTAAGTGCGTTTTTAACCCCCGAAAGGGGTAGTAAGACGCGGTGTTTTAATAATAATAATTTATGATTTACTTCTTCGTTAAAACTAGACTGCAAAAAAAGGGGGGTTTAAATCAGTGTTCAACCCCGGACCTGGTGTACTGAAAAGTGTTTTTTCCCTAATTTTCTTAAAAATTCTCCTTTTAAACGCAAATACGGGCCCCTTTTCCCAAACATTTTACCTTCCTAAATTCCTTATCCATTGGAGTAAATAAGGGGATAGCTTTTTAATGGGAATTTAAGAAAAGGGGCGCACAAAATATTTTCAGAAATTTAAAAAAATTAAATAAATGTTGAAAAGGGTTTGCATTTATTTTACATTTTGTTGTAAAATTTAAAATACAAACAAAATATACAAGTGAATCTCTTTATAAACAAAAAAAAAGTTAAACGCAAAAAAATTTACAATAAAAGATTTTCCCTAAGTATATATTTTGAATGGGAAATACCCCCTTATTTTAAACACTAGAATAAATTTTATTCAACTTTTTTTAAATACTAAAAACCCCCGCCTCGGGGGAAATGGGTTAGCTAAAAACACTAGTTTAGTGTTGGGGCTAGACTGCTGAGGAGGGGGAAGCCCAAAGGGTTTTCCAAATATCATTTTATTGAAATTGGGTTCTTAAAGGGTTTTTAAAAACTCTCCCTCCACGAAAAATGCGGGTTTACTTTCTCTATATACATCCTTCTCAAATCCTAGCCCATTAGAAAAAATTAAAGAAAATTAAGTGAAATAACCCCCGAAAGGGTAGAAGACGGTGGTACAAAATATCAGTATTATTTTTTTTTTTTATATTAATGTGCAATGAAATTTTCAAAAAATGGGTTTTTTAAAAACCGTTTAAAATTTTAAAAAATCAAATCTTAAAATGAAAACTTATCTTCCTAAAATCCGTTAGGATTACAAAAAACAAAAGCTTATAATGTTTTTTTCCAAATTTAACCTTGTCCAAACCTTATGGTGTTTTGTATGGACAATTAAATATTTTATTTTAAATTTTTTAAGGGGGGAAAAGAAATAAAAAATTTAAAAAAATTAACTGAAACTCTTTCCCGTATTTAAAAATTATTTTACTTTTAAAAAAACAAAAATTTTCATTTCAATCAATAATTGCAATATTCTTTTTAAAAAAAATAAATATTTATATCACAATAAAAGAGTTTAAATAAAGTGGGGTAAAAATTTTTTACAATACAAAGTATATGGAAAAAAAAAAATTATAATAAATAATAACCAAATATTGTTTAAACATTAAACTAAGTTAGTAAGTGTTTTTTAAAAAACATCTTTCTAAAGTAAAAAAAAAAAAAGGGTTTTGATTAGTAGTTTTGGGTAGGTTTTGAAACTAAAAAATTTTGATACTATCATAAAAAAATAATACATTAATAAAAATAAAAATAAGATTTTAACAGAAATTTGATTCAAAATGTGTCAAACCAAATTTGGACATTAAAAATATTTTTATAAAAATTTTGGTTCCCACTTTTTATTTCGTAATGTACTAGATCGAGCTTTGGGCGTATTTTGCTTTTAGCCTTTCCCTTTCTTTAAATTTTGAAACCAAACCAGCTTTCAAAAAATTTTTGAAAGTTCCTTCCGTGTACAAAACCTTTAAACTAACCATGGCAATCACAAAAACCCGGTATGGCAGTTAACAAATAAAAAATCTTTAAAAAAAAATATTTCCTGTTTTACAATCTGATTTCACAAAAAGAGCGCAATTTGCAGGGGCGGCCTTTTTCAAATCCAAAAATAATGCAAACTTCACCTTAGCACGATCATAGAAACATGTTTGGAAAAAAAAAAAGCATCACTTTTTACCAAAGAGCAAAAAATTTAAAAAATAAAACTCTTTTTTTTCAAAAAAAAACATATTAAATATGAAGCAACAAAAATTATCCCAAAAAGAAACATGGTTCCCCCAAGTTATGTCGCCTGAATTGGTTTATTTTAATTGTTTTTTCGTTCCCAGATATGCGATAATAGCTTATTATTTGTAAATCTTTAAAGTATCCACTAGCGTGAAACCCGGGTCCCCATAAAGGGGGAAAAAAATGTCAATTTTTTTTCCCCCTGGACCCCCTAAAACCCATTTTCCCCCTTTTCCCGAAATTGAGATAGCCGAAATTTGAGCTCGATTAAATGACGTTAAAAAAAAAAGTGCCGCTCATCGCTCAAAAATTTAAAAAAAATCAAATTTTTGGGTTTAAAAAACTGACAATGGAGCCCCCATAACTCCAGAACGGTAAATAAAA
Source organism: Timema cristinae (assembly GCA_039000515.1). NCBI lineage: Eukaryota > Metazoa > Arthropoda > Insecta > Phasmatodea > Timematidae > Timema > Timema cristinae. The sequence continues at coordinate 51,751 of JBCFYV010000871.1, read as the reverse complement.
AAACCCGCTTAATATTTTAAAAAAAAAAGATAATGTGGTTTTTTTTTCAAAATTTATATTCTATACAAAAAATTGGGTTTTTATTTTAAAATCAAACCGATTTTCAACAGCCCCTTTTGCCCAAAAAACGGAAACCCGGTACCCCAAAATAGGGGCATAAATTCTATATTTTTTTTTAAGTTGGGGTAAATTTTTTTTTTTTTTTTTCCTTTTTTTTATATATTTTTTGAGTTTTTAAAATAGAAAAAATAATATAAAAACAAATAATACCCATAAGTCAAAAGACATTTTTTATTTTAAAATATAAAAATCGGGTTTTTATAATACATAAAAAAACAGGGCACAGAAAAGATACAGACTATTACCTACAGAGTAGATAAATTTTACTTTAGTTATCTAATCTATTCAGAGCTTTTGTTAAAAATAGTTTTTGAAAAAGTCCCGGATATAATGCTCGGCATTTCTTTCAACTTGCAGAACATATTGCTTTTGGCCTTCATTTTTTTTTCCCGAAGGTTTTTAAAGTCGGTTTTTTTAATTTTAAACACCACGCTCAGGGGCCCTATCATTAACTACCTTTTTAATGTTTTTTACAATTTTCCCAATTTTCCCTTTTTGGAAAGATGGTTTTTTAGCATTGCCAAGCTTACAATAAATTTAACTAGGAAAACAGAAAACACACCGAACTTTTTTCTTTAACTCTTTTGGAGAAAAAGAACATTTTTTAAGCAGTAAAAAATTTTGCCATCCACCAGGTGTGAATGGTTTTAGTTCTAAAAAACCCACAAACTTTCGTTGGTGAAAAAAAATCGGAACATACTAATAGCCCTTTAGTTCTTGGGGTGGCTTCAGAAATTTAGTTAAAATTCAGCGTACATTTGAATTACTTTGGAGTTGCTTTTTTGTTTGATTCCCCTAAAATTTGTGTGTATTTTCCCTTTGTTATTGGGCTGCGTAAAAAATCTCTTAAAAATGTTGGAGAGGTCCGTGGTTGATCCTTTTTGTGTGAAAGCCTTTACAAATTTTCCCCAAGATTGGGACGGCAAGGGAAAACAATTTTTTTCAAACACTTGCCCCAATATGGCTGCCCTTTGAGTTTTCCCGTGTTGGTGCGATGTAAAAGCCAAATTGAGGGTTTTGGGGAAAGACCCTTCATGTAGGATTATAGGTAGGTTGCCCCTTCCCCAGAGCGTTTCTTTTACAGGAACTAGAAGTGCCTTTTCCCATATGAAAAGCAATAGTATTCGAATTGTTCATTTTTTTAAAAACCCCGGGAAAAGTTTACCCTCCCCGGACAAAAACCCCCGGGTTTTTTTAGGATGTTTGTTTATCAAAAAAATTTTTTTGTTTTTTTCTGAACTTGTTTTTAAATGTAAATAAAATTTTCGAGCTTTGTTAAGAGGGTCAAGTTTGTGCTTTAGGTAGTATTAAAATTCTCCCCCGGGGTTTTGTCGGATCTTTAATCGATCTAAAAAAATGGACAAAAAATGTTTAAAAACTTTGAAAAGGGGCCCCCAAAAAGAAACTTTATCCCCTTGTTCCCGTGGGTTTGGGTTTTTTAAGCTTTTCCCGGGGTGCCATTTTTCCCAAAATTCAGTTTGGTAATGCTGTTTTTGGTTTTTTTCTCCTTTTTTAAATTGCTTTATATCTTCTTGAAGCAAAAAAGAAAAGAAAAAAAGTCTTAAAAATCTTGGATTTGTTGTTCTTTTTCAAGTTCCTTTTTCCCCTTTATTTTTTCCTCGAAAATGGTCACCCAGTCAGGGAAATGGGGGCCCTTTCTTCGTTTCACGGAAACCCCTTTTTTCTTCCCGTTTCATAGACCCAAGGCATTTTTTGGGCCCATTCAAAGGATCAACCCAATTTTAAAAACTTTTTAAAATTTTGTTTTGCCCTTTTGGGGTTTTCTGGTCTTTTTAAAGAGTTTCCACTCGGCTGAATTTTTTCCCAGTTAGAAATTTGATTTCTTGTTTAGTGGATCGAGTTTCCCCCAAAAAATGAACACTTTGTATGGAAGTTTTGCTGCCCCTTTAAGTTAATTTAAGACGAAATTATAAAAAAAAACCACAAAACTTGACGTTTGAGGGTAGTTTACAACCCGGGTTGGGTAAGGGAAGCCCCAAAAATTTTTTTACCCTTGGCCCGTTTTGTACCCCTGTTTGGGGAAAGCCATTTCAGAAATAGGAAAAAAACAGTTAACAAAATTATTCAAACTTTAATTTCAATAAAATGTTTTAAAATTTTTTAAAATAATATATAATAGTTATAAAAAAATAACACACACACTTTGGAAAATTAAAAAAAAAAAACGTTAAAATATCTCACTGAAAATTAATTGTTATTAAAGTCAAAGGTTTAGAAATAATGAAAAATAAAAGGGGTTGTGCTGAAGAAAAATCACCACCCCAAAAATAAAATTGATTCACCCCCTTTTTCCCTGTAAAAGGGTTTTTTTGGTAAAATAGCAGGTAATCCCCATTTAATAAAAGATTAAATTTGAACAAAAGGCCTTTATGTTTGAAAATTGATTTCCCAAAATACTTTTTGACAAAAAAATGTTAATTCCGAGACACATTATGTAAAAACCTTTTAAAATTTAAATAGATAACTCCCAAACTGGTTCCTAATAGTACCAGGTCACGATTATGGGGTCAAGGCTGTTGTAACTTGTTTGACTTAAATAACAACAATTATGTATAGAATATAAAATTTTGAAGACAACATTAGCTTTCTTTTGTAGTATTAAGGTGTTTTTTTACTATTTACGTTCTGGAGTTTTTTGGTGCATATGTCAGCTTCTTGGCCAAAAAATTAGGATTTTTTAAAACTTTGAGCGACGAGTGGCGCGGGTTAACGTCGTTTAATCGAGCTCAAATTTCGGCTATTCAATATCATGAAAGGGGAATCGTTTTGTGGGGTCCAGACGAACAAAATTCCGACATCGATTTTTTGACGGTCACTCCAGTATCCACTTTAAGATAGTCTTTAGTTTGTGGGTTGATTTAATTTTAGTACTTTAGATTTTTTTGCTCTGCCTTTAAAAATTTTGTTTTCCAAATGTCTTACTACAGTCCTTTTTTTTTTTTATAAAAAGAGCCTTTTAGAAAGTAAGGCTTTTTTCTGTCAACATCAATAACATTTTCTATTTTGTTATTTTTGCTAGCACCGTTCCTTAATATTAGTTCGAGTTAACGCTTATGTACTACTAATTACGCTATTGTGTTAGAGATGAGGGAGGTTTAATTAGTATAAAGTATACTCGCATTTGGAACATATCGAGTTTTTATAGCTTAGGAAATTTTAGAGGCCCCTCCATTTCCCAGCAGTAAATTTTAGAATTCCAAACTTTCTAACCTTTATGGTTATGTTGTAAGAAAATTACGTAAGATCGATAAGGGGAGAGGAGGGCACAAAAATTTTACGATCCCTTAAGTATGGAGATTTGGGGCGAAGGGGGATCGAAATAATGAGAAAAATCCTTAAGTAATTTATGGAGAGCACCCATTTGTTTTTATAAAAATATATATCAAGTAAAGGTTTTTTAATTTTAATTTTGTTACAACCTTACAATAATGAGTTATTTCGTGTCTCAAATACTTGCAAAGATATGATTCAAATTGGCAATATCTGCTTATGTAAATTACCTTAAAATTATGTTCATGGGATGATTAGAACGGCCATTTGTTTATAATGATAAGCAATGCCCAGATACTAAATTTAATTAAAATTCGTTACAGTGGATTTCGAGATAGCTTGTTTTCTCTCTTTTTTACCTTTAGTAAACTACTCTCAATTTTAGGGTACGATATTAATTCCAAAAACTCCTCTAGGGAGACTTATATAAACCAGTTATACTAAGTTTTAGCCTGATCAGTAAAATGGTGTCGGCTCTAGGCCTAGATATAGACACACAGGCAGACGGAATCGCAAATAAATACCTTTTTGGTTTCAGGGGGGCTGACAGTAATCAAAATTGGGATTATTTTTTTTACGAGCAAAGTACTTTCTTTTCAAGGTGTTGAGAGAAAGTAAAATTGTGTATTTACGTGGAGATGAGCACAAATCATAGTCTTATTCGCTTCAATGGTGCAACACATTTCTAGACATTCTTAAAACTACTTTTAACTAAAGGCTCAATAACACTAAGGAGAAAAATAATAACAATTTAAGAATCAAAAGTAGTAAATACCACATTGGCCATGTAACACTATTGAGTAAATCAAGCCGCGTTTTGGGGGTCGATTGAAACACTACGGATTAATTCCCAGATATAATAATGCTGTGACGATGTTTAGGTGGTCTATAGCTCCGTGGTCGAGCACTAATTAAATCGGTAAAATTAAAGAAAGAGAACTGCTGATGGCTGTTTATTCACACACGGTTTATTTAAATGACAATCTGTTAGTTACTTATACATACTCCAATTAATACTTATATCAATGCACACTTGTGATATTAATGTTAGTTATTTTATACTGTGTTAGACTGTGACTGCCAGTGTGTGGCTCTGACTGACTTGTGCGTGGGCGGAGGTTTGTGCGGGTGGATCCCTGCTTGTGTGTCGCTGTTTGGGATGCCTGGCTGATACGCACAAACGGTTTATATATGACATACCCTTGCATCGTTCTCCCCTCGTCAACAGTGTAAAAACTAACTAATAGAAAGAGTCCTGGTGACTGGTGTTGTGAAGGATAGCTTCTTATGGTATTGAGAATTGGCGTCTTTACCAAATACTGCGTAGTTGTTCCTTTTAACAGGAAGAATGGTAAAAATAATATATTCTAATGGTGAAATCCTTTTCCCATTATTTCTGAGAAGCGCGTGTTTCTTCATGGATTAATCATAAAAGGATAATCTACATATGTTACTTTAAACAAAATTTCCTTCATCCATGACTTTTTATATATTTTAGATTGATCCAAACCAATATCATTTCAGCCACTGATGTAAGTTTTTGAGTTTATACAGTCATAATATCTCATTATTTGAATATTGTATTTATTTTTAACCTATCAACTATAGTTATACAGTCTTATGAGTATTTAGTTAGATACCGGTACTTATTTGATCTTTTACACACTTTAACAACTTAAGTGTTTTATTGAAACATTACCTCTTATCAAAACCTACTATTTAAGAGCCAAAGTTGTTAATCTAAAGATTAAGCCAAACAGCTTTTTTTTTGTAAAACAATCACAACTATTAAACATTAAAACTACTTATAAGTCCTTATATTATTTCAACGTTTCAAAATAGAACATGCTACAAATAATCCTTATGAGACAAGAGTTTAGATTCATAGAAATATGTCAAAACACAGTTAATTTTATTACATTTAATTGGGATCAAAATGAGCTTAAAGTCACAAGTACTCAACTCTCCAAAGTTCACTCAACGAGATGAGATTATTGGTGTAATACGCTCCATATTTCCTGCATCGGTTTCCCTAAACATTAAATATTCTCCTTTGCAGTCCACAGCAAGTGATTGTGGATTCTAATTTTAAAGAGGTGGCTTTGTGCAAAATAGCTTGTGCTTTTTGCATTGCTTAAGCCAATAAGGGTATATTATCCTTATTTTCTTCAATGCCTTTCCTAACAATATATGTACAAAAACTTATTTGTGTTGCACATAAGAAATTGCTCAATAAATGTTTCTAGGATATGTGTGTGTGAATATAACTGTAGGGGATTTGGGTTTTCCCTAGGTCATCATGCCCTTTATTGAGATATGCTCTATGAAAAATTAAATAATCATGTCATGACTCCATGTTGGCATCGCACTTGTTAATGTATTCATGCAGCGTTTACAGTGAAATTTCCGTTCTATCTTGTATGCTAGATAGCCAGCAACATATTTAAAAGTCGAACGCTAAAACAAATAATTATCTAATCTAAATTTGTGATGATAGAATAACGTTAAAATTGTATGTGTATTTTCATACTCGTTAGTTCCTATTTAAAATACCATTCATTCAATAACAAATATGTTAAATAGTAAATTTTGAGATACCTATTTATTTTGTATTTCATGTATCAAAATAATATTTATGTAGCCTACAATCGGTTTTTACTGAAAGGTGACATACATACTTTAATGGACTAGACTAGCCTATAGCCTAATTTTATTAGCCACAATGCTACATCATAGTTTATAATAATAAAAGGAAGTGTTTGTCTGTGTGTGTTTGTATGCGATGCCCAGCAAATCTACGGCACACAGATATCTTAAATTTTTAATATAGGTGGACAAAAGGGAGTCCGAATGCACCTAGAAGCAGGATTTTTAAATTTTCAATTAGCTTTTTAATTAGGCTATTTTAAACAATTTTTTTTATAGTTTTTTCTTTTAGAATTACGTTTCAGAGATACGGGTACCATGGTGGGATGAGGGGAGGGAGGGGGTGCTTATATAATTCTTATACCACAGTGGGTCACGGGAAATGCCATGCTGGGTTGCTAATAATTCATAAAAGAAAGCTTGCTAACTTTTAAGATAAATGGAGTGTATGGTATATAATATGTTGAATAATTGCTTCAATAAAAACCCTACATAATTTTATCTATTCTATATTATTAATTAAGCTTTCGAACTGATTTAACTTTTATTAACAGGCAGAACCCCTTTTAAGGTCGAATGATAAGGCAAGATTCCAAACAACGGACCGCGAGACATAGCTGACCGGCCCGTTTGTCTGCAATATATTTTATTACTATCCGGCTGCATCCATGTATTCATACAACATACAATAATTTAACTTTAGTGTTTACTACGTAATTTTAAATAACCGAAACCCTTAGAACTATTTAAAACTATTTCTATATTTTTGTTTTAATTTTAATTTACACCGGGGAAAATACAATTTTTTAAATTAATTCAAGTATACATTAATAATTTTAAATGCATAGCATCAAATAACTATTATAGACCTGTATTAGTGGCCACGCGGTATGGTATCTAGGCTTCCTCTATCAAATAGTCATATTTTGATAGGGTCACAATTTGTGGGATTGTTTTATACTGTTCTATATAAAATATCACACATTTAAAAACACTTTATAATAAAAATTTAAACTATTTAACTGGTCAGAGCTTTCACCCTCATTTTGTTGAAAACAATGTTAAAAAATATCTAACCACGTCTTCAATAAATTGGTATTTCTAGACGTCAGCAATTCTCCTCAGTGCTCTTTAACAAATAATTGCAGTAGACAGCCAGTCCCTAGTTAAAAAAAAAGTCCATTGTGTTTCATGTTTTCTTTATAATGTGCAGTCAAAGTAAACTTATTTGTGTGGCAGGATTATGTTACTTAGGGTGGGGGGGAGGGAGGGGGGAGGGGGGGAATAGAGACAGGGAAAGGTGCTACCTGAAGTTTGCTCGATGACCGCCAGCCGACAGGTTAACTCGAGGAGCTCATATTTTGTATCTGCCTTCTTGTAGGCTACATTTGAGTTTTAAAGTGAGTCGTTTAAAAATGCTCACTTGATTGCGCTGTAGTCACTGGTGATCGCACATAGCGATCCCTACGTTGAAGGAGTAAAGCCTCGAAAAGGAGTGCAACACGTTTAACCCAGTGGTTGTGGCTCTGTTCTTTCCTTCTCTGTGGCCTCGACGGAAATAATGTACTTTTTATTATTACATTTGGGCGTCCCCTGTGCAACGGTACATTAGTACTGGCTAATATTTCCGCAAAATGAGCTACATATTGATGTAACCCAGGCATACTATTATTATTATTATTATTATTATTATTATTATTATTATTATTATTATTATTATTAATAGCACCGCGTCTTACTACCCGTTCGGGTTGAACGCACTTACGCTAATGTGTAATGGTAGGGTGATTGTGAGATGAAATGGAGGACTACAGTTTAACATGGGATCCAAACCACGGTAGAGGCTAACATTCCACACATTCACAAGTTGTGATTAATTTACACGTCTTGTCAGAGGTGAAGGAAAATATTCTAGATAAAACAAAACCTAAATTTGAGGATTTGAAAATCAATAGCATGTTGCACCCAGACTCGGATTCGAACCTTGACTTCTCCGTCACAGGTCATTAGTAATCAAGTCTATTGGGCTCTTAATGACTTAGACCACGTGGCCACCCGCACCAGGTGGCATAAATCAACGAGACACATTTAAAAAGAACCTTGTCAAATATATCAAATAAGCACACTACAACAATAATTATAGTAATACTAATTAATCATAATAGTAAAACTATAATCTTATAGTTAAAAAAGGGGGTTTTAAGCTAGCAAAGTGTTACAACATATTTATTATATTATTACATGGGGCTATATTGGTGCACACAAAGTCCTTTTTTTAAATAAATATTTTGTAGATACAAACTTTCTTTTTTGGCCTATAATACCAAGTCTAGTCAGGAACATTAAAAAAAAATTAGCTATTATTTTTGAAGTTTAAATGTTAATATAGGTCTAAAATAGGCAAGTCAAACTTGTGGCCCGTGGGCCACATGCAGTTTAAGCCAAGATTCTATGCGACCCTTTGATTTTGGCTAACCAACATACAATGAGACCCTGTTCTATTTTAAAAACCTCGTAAAAATATATTTGGAAATGTGATATTTGGTAATTTGGCATAGTTTAGGTAAATATGGCATGGAGGGCTGGGATACCAAGATACGTGTTAATCTAGCAAAATATATCACGATTACAATACTTTCCTTATATGAAAGTGTGACACTTTTTTTTTTTTTCATTTTAAATCTTTTTAAATTTTTTTTAATATTTCTTTCAATAAGCCCCCAATAATCTCTGATCAATACTGTAAATTTTGGCTCTTTAGTTTTGAGCTTTTACTTTACGAATGTAGTTGGACAAGCTGTAAATATTTCGTAAGAGAATTCATGGGAATTAATATTTAAAAAAAGTACTTGAATCACGTCCGGGCCACTCACATATTTACAGTAATGGGGAAGGAATGAGGAAGGTATAATAAATAATAAAAGAGTAATCGCATTTTCGTGGACAAAGAGTGAGGAAATCATTTGAGAGAATATTAGAGACGAGTCGAATCCTATATTTCTTGAATCCAAATCCAAAATTTTCTTTAAAATCTCGAATCCAAATTATAATCCTCGAAATTTCAAAAGTAAATTTTTATTTTGTCAAAAATATTTAAAATTTTATTTAAAAAAAGGCAAACAGATGACATTTTAGAAGGTTTGGCATCACTCAACATTCCTATTCTGTTGTCTTTTCTATTTTGTTTCAAGAACAAAGAAGATATTAAACAATAAATTTATTTTTTTGTAGTATTTCTAGAAATATTCTTGCACCGCGATGGGAGCTAATTGAAGTGTTTCTGTTTAATTAGCTGATAATTGCCCCGTGATCGAGCACTAATTAAAGCGGTACGGTACCTTGAGGATATAATTGGTATAGCCCTGTGATTGAGCGCCAATTGTTGAACTCTTGAAATAAAACCAAATCATTAGGTTAGATGTGATTTTATTGGTCACTATTGTTTTTGATCGTAAAACTGATCATGTTAATAATTTCGAGACGCGACTGATAATGAATGAATACACGTACGAAGCTAGTGAGCCGCTGTCCTTCTGACACTCTGTGATCTACTGCTGTTCTGACAATGCTATTTTTGACACTGTCCTTCTGGCACTGCTAGTTATTTCACCGCGGCTAGTATATATAACTCACTTCGAAAAGAACACTCTAGAAGAATTTGTAAAAAATTAAAAATACAAAAAAAAAAATTATCTCGGTGGCAATAGAAGGTCTGGAAGCCGGAAGCTGCCTCAAATTACCTTTTAAAATCTCTATTCGAAGTTTCCAGAACAGGAAGTTTATTATTTAAAAACCTTAAATTGTCACATTGACTCACTGAACGTCGCACTCTGTGACGTCACTTACAAATGGCTTTTGCCTTCTTAGAAAGAAGAAGTGCTTTAAAGCGCCATGTAATATTATACTATATAAATATAAATAAAATTAAATATTGTTTATAAAATTTAGGACGATATTATTGTCAATGCTTTCACATATTCTTTAGGGGCAAGTCAGTTACATTAAATTCTGTAAACAAATTTATATTAAAAAAATTGGTGATTTTGATATTTTTTTTTTTTTACGTATAAGAAATTAATTGTCATTTTTTTTCTAACTACAAGAATCTGTGTAATTCCAAAAAATTGGATTTTGAGTTCAATCTAAGCCTTTATATTTGGATTAGAATTTTTTTTTTGCTTAGATTCTCGAACATCGAATTTCTAGAATATCATAGGATTCAAGAATTCAAGGTCTCATCTCTTATATATCATTTACAACAGGCCGGGATTTTCTTGTGACCGAAAGAACAAATAAGATTAGACTTACGCCTTTGTCCACGTGCCCACCGATGTGGGTAAAAATTATTAATAATTATTGTAGCTACACGTCTTTGTTTCATAGGTAAGTTTCTGTTAGCTAGCTTTATAAATTTTATTAAATCATACCTAGTCTTCTGCATCAAAAATTTTGATTAAATTCCTTTTTGTTAATTAATTTTAAAATCTTTTGCAATGTTTGGGGATGTTTTTCGTTTGAATTTTTTTAAATTTTGACCATGACTAAATTCAATTAACAAAAATATTTTTCCGGTTTCAAGAATGGACATGTATTGGCAGTATATCGAATTGATTTTTCCCCGCGTAAGGGTTTTTTAATTTTTAAAAAACGTATTTCATTCTTGTAAATTTTGGTGATCACTCATAAAAAAACGAAAATAAAAAAAAAAATTATAATAAAAAAAATTAAAAAAATCCAAAAAAAAAAATTCTTGGATTTTTTCAAAAAGTTATTGAAGGCAAATGTATTAAAAAAAAAAAAACAAAACAAAAACACGACGAGTCGTTTTCCCGATGATGTTAAACTGAGAAATGTTGGGATGTGCAAAGCTAATATATTGTTGGGCTGCTTTCATCAGTTGAGGGGGGCCCCTTTACCCCCTTTCCCCCCTACTTCCCCCACCCATTTCAAAAAAACTGTTTTGTCTGTCGAAGTGAGCGTTTAAGTTTAACAGTGTGATAAGAAAAAATAGAAAGAACACCCCCATGTCCAAAAACAGCCAAGTGACAAAAAAATTAAAAAAATTTTTGAAATGCTATAAATTTCCCCCCTCGTTTTTAACGGGGGTTGTTTCAAACCCTTTTATTTTGGTCGCATTTGCTTGGTATATTAGGTTTAAACTATTTCATTCAATGTATGATTCAAGGGAAAAAAATGCAAAAGTGAAAGAAGCGCACAGGAAAAAAAAAAAAATAGATGCCCCAAAAAAAGCCCACGGGGGGAAAAAAAAAAAACCCCAAAAGGAAAAAAAAGGGCCCCACACGAAAAAAAAAAAAGCCACACTGAAAAAGCCCCACAAGGGGGGCACATTTAAAAATGGGTTTTAAAAAAAAGAAAAAATGGTCAAAAACGAAAAAAAAAATTTGCTCACGGAATTTAAACTCACAAAAAAAGAAAAGCACACGAAAAAAAAAGTCCATGAAAAAAAATTCCCCCCTTTTATTTTTTTTTTTTCTCATCAAACGGAAAAAAATATTGTAAACTTTTAAAAACACGAAATCGAAAAAAAAAAATTTTAAACAAGAAAAAAAAAAAAAAAACAGTTTACAAAATTTTGCTGTTATATATTTGTCAAACTTGATATTTAATTTTTTTCAAGTTTTTTACCCCCAGGATTTTTTTTTTTTTTTTTTTTCATTTTCACCCTAGCTCTCAAATTAAGGATGTGAATTTTCTTTTTTTGTATTCCAATTTCGAAAATGGCTTTTTAAAAAAGAATTTGATTGAAATTGATGGTAGACTATGTTTTACCTCTCAAAAAGTGAGATAAACACCTTTTTTTGGTTTTGGGGGTTAAAAATTGTTGAGGGGCAAAAATATGATGAAAATTTTTTTTTTAAAAAATTAAAAAATTTTTAAAGCGGGGGCCCAAAATTTTGTTTTTTAAATTGGTGGTTTGTGGTTGATGCCACTACAAAAAAAAAAATGCTACGGAAATCCACATGGACTGGTCTCGCCCCTTGTGTTTAAAAAAATGGAGATTCTAAATCAAAAAACGTAATTAAAAATTTAAAACTTGACGAACCCGAAACAAAAAATTTTTTACATAAATTCAAACGTTTTTTTGGGGCTGTGGTTTTAAAAATTTTTTTAAGTTTTTTCTAAAAAATATTAAAAATCTTCCCTTGTACATTTGGGGGCCCAAAAAAAAAAAAATTAAAACTTTTTGGGGTCTCCCAAGGGGGGGAAACCTTTTGTATGAAAAAAATTTTGACTTGCGGGTTAAAAAATATTCGACTTTTGCCCAAAATTTTTTTTAATGAATTTTGGGGCAAAAAAATAGGTATTTTGGGATATTGAGTCTAAAAAAAGGGGAAAAAGATTAAAAAAAAATTTTGGGGAGGAAAATAAAAATCCAGGGTGGAAACGTGGGGGGGGCGCGCCCCCCTTCAAGAAATTAAAAAACCCAATTTAAATCAATGTTAAAGTTACTATTTTTTTATTGTCACGTAATACCTTTCCTACTAAAACCCCAATTTTTCATTTAAAAAAAAAATTTTTTTGGTAATATTTTTAAAAAGATTTTAATAAAAGGGGTTTTTATTATTTTTAAACTTAAAAAAAAACAAATCAAAAATTAAAAAAATATTAAAAAAAAGGGTGGGGAAATGTCATTAACAACCCCAAAATTTGTTGGGCACTCATTGTCGCCCCAAACTTATTTAGGTTAAAAAAAAAAAAAAAAGCTTTTTTTATTATTTACATCATTAATAAAAAAATTAAAAAAAAAATTTTTAAAAAAAAAAAAGTATTTTTAAATAAAATTGTGTTTAAAAAAAAAACTTTTTATTAGCACAAAACATAATTTTTAATAATTTTAAAAATGTTTAAAAAAAAATTTTTTCTCTTTTTTTTAAAACCACTAAATATGTTCTTTTTTTTTTGATTTTAATAATTTCATACTAAAACACAAATTTTTTGTTTTTTCCCTTCATTAAAGGGGTTATTCTCAAAAAGTTTATTGTTACATAAAAAAAAATTTTTTAAAGATTTCCTCTCAAAAATTTTGAAGTATTTTTATGTCAATATTTCTTGAAAAGGGCCCCCCACCCCAAGACTCGATCCCCGATGGGACACTCGCATCCCTTCGGCCCCAAACTTTGCTTAAATCTTTGACATTAGAGAATTATTGGTTTGAACTTAAGTATATCTTCACAGCTAAAAACTCACAAAAAATTTTATTGATTTTTTACTTGCCAATATATCAAAAACTATTGGTTTTGTAAAAAAAAATTTTTTTTCAAAAAAAGTTTTTTACTTTTTAAAAAGTACTTAAAATTTTAAAAAATATAAGTTATTTAGTATCCAAATTAGTTGCGGGGATTAAAAAAAAAAAATTTTTTCTTCTGTAAAGAACCCTAAAAAATAATTTTTTTATGGGGAAAAAAGAAAAAAACAATTTTGTTCATAATCATTAAAAAACGCTTAGGTGCGAACTTTAATTTTAAAAAAATCGTTACAACCCATTTTGGAAAATTAGTTTTTCTCAATTAGAATTTATGCTCAACCGGAACCCCCTAAAAAGATTTTGATGAAAAATTGAGGTATCCATTTGTTTTTAATATTGATCAAAGTTTAGAAATGAAATTTAATCAAAATCGTTAAAGTCCATTGTGATAAAATCGATCACAATACTTGCTTTTACCTGTAAAGGTAGCGAGAAATTTAAAATTTTTGGGTCCTCAAGGATCAACACTTCGTTTTAAAAATGTCGACTTCCAGTTTCCAATTTTTAGAGTAATAGTTTTTTATTTTATTTTATGTAATATGGTAGCCTATTATTAAACTACACCAGTATGTAGATCCAACTTAATGTATAATAACCATTAAATATAACCTATTTTGATATATTTTTGTATTTTATTGAACTCTTAAGAAACTTGTTGTAAACAATTGGTTATGTTGCTGTACCAGGGCGAGGATTTTGATGACCTAAAATGTGTCAAAAAACTATCCATAAAATGACACTAAAATTCCAAAAAAAACTTTAAATTAACAGAATACCCCAAAAAAGTGAATGCAAAACCCAATCAAACTTGCATTCCGTTATAAAATTAACCTTGATTTATAATTTTTTTTCATGTGAGCATCTTTCGTGTGAGCATTTTTCGTTTGGGCATTTTTTATGTGAGCTATTTTCATGTGGGCATTTTTCGAGTGGGCATTTATCCTTGTGGGCATTTTTTCCGTGTGGGCTTTTTTCCTGTGAGTATTTATGACGTGGAGTTTTTTCTTATGCGGAAATTTTCATGTGCGCTTTTTTTCCGGTCACCGCTTTACTCAATGCACTGTCTTCGGTTTCCTTCCAGATATTGGCATCTAGTCCACGCAACGAACTCATACCACTTTCGACATACACCTTATCTGCGGTAAGGAGTGGTGGTAACTGATAGCCAATAAAAATATATTTTATCTCAAGTATCTACGAATATTCGCCAAACCATAAGATCTACAACACCATTGTTTAGTAATTGTCCCTTTTTTCACTCAAAACTTTCGCAACAAACCATTTGTATTTGATCATTTAAAAAAATGCTTTATAACTTTTATTAAACTGTAGGCTACCACCACTCCTACAGTGAATGGACTCTAATTTCATTTTATTTGCATATACCCAAACCCTGATGATAAATCAACTTTTATTTTACTAGCACAGTGGCTTACTACTGTTCGGGATATTCGAGCCTTCACAATGATGGAACTAGGGTACAATGAATTTAAAGGGAGTAGACCTGGGATTTCTGTGTAAGAAGTGGGAAAACGTAAAGGAGGAAAAAAATATCTCAGTGGCTACATCCAGGATTCTGATCCCAAACACTCCGTTCCCAACAAATCAGATAAGACAAACATTTTTCCTTTACCCAATGTGTTCACCAGTGCAGCCATTATTAATATTTATTATTATTATTATTATTATTATTTATTTGGGGTATTTAACGTGCATTTATGAACCTACTATTATTTCAGAATTATTATTATTATTATTATTATTATTATTATTTTTATTATTATTAGCACCGCGTCTTACTACCGTTCGGGTTATACGCACTTACGCTAATGTGTAATGGTAGGGTGATTGTGAGATGAAATGAAGGACCTACAGTTTAACGTGGAATCCGAACCACGGTGGCGGCCTGGCATTCCCCACATTCACAAGATGTCTTGTCAGAGGTGAAAGGAAGGGTTTGGAAATTAGATAAATCTGTGCCGGGACCGAGGATTGAACCTCGGCCGCCAGCATAGAAGTCTGACACCTTACCCTAGACCACCAGGTCACCAATTATTTCAGAAAAAGGTATTTTATATTAACTTAAATCTAGAAGAGTTTAACCAACCCTTTAGCCATTTAATTCATCACTTTGAATGGAAATATCCACATTTCATCAATGATACAATTTTCGGCCAACCAGGGGTTGAACCTGGGAACCTTAGCTCAGCAGACAGACACACTGAGATAAAGTGTCGGACATTATTATTAATGCTTTTCTCATCTAAAAATATAACTGGTTTATTTCAATCTTATTAGAAGTATTTAATGAACACTTGAGCAAATTATTTATATCAAAACACAATTTACAAAAAACTAAGTTAATAAGTTTTAGCAGAAGGGATATTTAACGCCTTGATCTAAGAGCTTTGAACGAAGAAGGTAGCCAGAGGAAAGCAGTCGCATTATCGTAAAGAGGGGATTGAAAAAAGCAGTGATAAATCACATGGAAACAACCACCTTCATTGCTAAATGTGAAACATCTAAAATCCAATCATTTGCCAAGTTGACGCCTTAGAACCTTAGACCAACTAGGCAACTATCGTTCGAGCTATATCCATATTAAGCTAGTAGGAATTAAGAGAAAATGTACCCTAATTTGCGCTAGAAAGAGTGTACAATTATTTAAGCTTAAAATACACTCTCAATACGCCAGGCTGGGATTCGAACCACAGCTCCCCGTCACCAGCAAACCAGACTAGATGAGCTCACATTTGGTCCACGTGCGCACCGGTTAGCTTAAGTTGAACATTCATCTACCAACAAGAAAGGCGTAAATTGTAGTGGATTCTTGACTTTGTAGGCCTAGGTCACACAGAATTCTTTGTCTGTGGCCTAGGTTCAATCTCAAATCGGGTGCATTTGAATGATATTTCATCCACATTAGAAATAAAAAAGGTTATTTATGTCCTTAATGGGTGTAATGGGTCAACCAATTTTGGCTTATTTTAATTTTATTTCTAAATTTAAAAAAAATAAATAATTATTCTAGTGTAATACTCAGGGAATGGAAACAAGCCCAGTAGCTTTAATTATTATCAATCCTCCATGAAAATCAAACGGGGTATCCATTTGACAGATAGACTTTTTAAAAAGTTGGACTTCCCTCATTGAAGTTTAACATCGTCTTAAACCGCTTCAATGTCCGAATGGTCTAAGGCGTCACTCTGACTGCTGGCCTGCTGATGACAGGTAGATCGGGGTTAGAATCCCCCAGTTGGGTCTATGTAGGATGGTTTTTCCTAGATGGTTTCCCACTCGTCTAACAGGAAAATGCTGGTAGATTACCTAAAAAAAAGGCTTCCTTCTTCATCCTTACCCATTAGAGTAGTAATCATATAGGTGTATAACTTGAACAGGTAGTAAGACGCGCTTGTAAATACAAAAAAATATCGCTTTACAAGGTGGATGATGGGGAAAGATGTATAAAAACTTACCTACGTCATAATTCATTCTGTTTCATTAGGTTAAATAGTTTAAACCAATTTCAGACAGTACCAACATTGAAGTTCTAGTGTCTACTTCTAATCCCGAAATACTCGGAGCGTCAAATGATGCTGTAGAGTCAACGGTTTACCGAGCATAGCAAATAACTAACAAACCGTACACGTAAACATGTGGAATGTTACTAATATATGGTAAACTATTCGCTAGAGTCCACATTGACATTCTGACTATGGACCTACTTTGGTTTAGGAGAGAGGGGGGGCTAGAGTGGAGGAATGGAGAAGGGGGTTACAATTTGTTGAGTCTAATTGAACGACCAGCACTAACAAGTTGCAATATAAAGGCAATCCAACGTAGGAATGCTGGTAACTGAAAGCTATGAGAAATGTTTTTTTTAACAATGTAAACATAGGTTGAAAAGTCGCAAATGTTAATGACAGCTCTTGGTCTAGTGGTAAGCACCCTAGCTACCTATCTAGAGTTCCTGGTTTTGATTCCCATCTGCATTTTTACGTGGAACGAGAATTGTTTATATAGACAACATAGTCTAGTTAATTAGGTTAAAGATTTCCAATGGTTCCACATCTTCTTAATCATAATCATAATGTCATCTCATTGAGGGTATGACGTTAGACAGCCACCCGGGTATACCCTGGGCAACGTTCTCTTCCGGTTAAATACCTCCAACTACAAATTAGATATTGAATCTCTTTACGGACAAATATGCCATATGCTGAAAAAAATCAATCAAAAGTGTACCAAACACTTCTAATAATACTTCCCTAAGAATTACTGTATAGTTGGTTTTTTTCATGAGTAAATCAAAAGCTGTCAATGACCACCACTCCTATGCTGGATGGACTGTAGCATAGAGAAATAAACACGAGCCACACAGAGAGATCAATATTATAATATTCCTCTCCATTGGTCGACTATGTGTCTAGAGGACTATAGTTCGATCCGGGAAAAATGTATAGAATACGCTTACTGTCCAGAGGTTACAAATCTTGCCCCTAGACTTGTTTTAGTGTCTCAATTGTTGCTGTTTTTTACTTTCTCGCTAGCTTACACGTAGAGAAAGTATTGTGATAGTGAAAAAAAAAATTGATCCACGAGATTTTGATGAATTTCGATGTCTCATGACCCCCGAATCCGAAAAAGTCGTTTTTGCAATTCCGTCTGTTGGTTACCTCGAAGTAGAGCTTAAACTATTTTACCAATCGGGCTAAGACTTGATATATAGGGTTTCCATAGATTTTCTCCAAGGATTTTTGGGAATTGGATATCTAACTCTAGAATTAAGGGTAGTTTCCTTAAGGGCGGAAAAGAGAAAAAATCGATTTTATCAAAATCAGCTATAACGATTTTGATTAAATTTCATTTCTAACCATTGATCAATATTACAAACAAATGCCTACTCTCAATTTTTTGTCAACATGACTTTAAGGGTTCCGGTCTGGTGCGTAAATTCTAATATATTTTTTATCATATCTCAGAAAAATATTTGAGATTTTGAAATTACTTATCATTGCAAATATTTATGTCTATTTATAATAAAAATTTTTTATTTGAAACATATTTTTATAAAACCAATAATTTTCAAGCTACACGCAAATATATGTTATTTTTTAAAATTTTTGAACACTAAAGGTAAAGTATTGTGAATGAAAAAAAAAAAAAAAAACTAACCCGAGATATTGATGTATGTTTGACGTTTCATGACCACCCCCCCTCCCGAACTCTGAAATTGTTTTTGCAATGTGTCTGTCTTTGTGACTGTTCAATCCTAAAATTAAGAGCAGTTTAATATAGTGGGAAAAAATAAAAAAAAATCTATTTTTTCAAAATCAGCTTTATTGATTTTGATTAAAATTCGTCTCTAGGCGTTGATTGAGATTATAATATTAAAATGGATATTTTAATTTTCCCATGAAAATGACTTTTTGGGATTACTTTACTTAAGTGGAAATTTCCGTATCTTCGCAACTATTTGGGATACTAAATAACTTATCATTGCAAAATTGTATTACTCTTAAAAATAAAAAACTTTTATGCAAAATATATCTTTATAAAACCAATAGTTTCTGAGATATCGACCAATATACTAACACAATTTTGTAAGCTTTAGTTGTAAAGAGATACTACTTAAGTTTCAACGTAATAATTCTCTAATGCCATAGAGTAATTAAAATATAAGTATCTCAAAGGTTTTATTTCTTTTCCTTTGGACTCTTTAAGGGGAATGTTTGTACAAAAATGATCTCCCTCTATCATTTTAAGACTCAATAGTCAATATTACCTTTTTTATTGGGGTAAATTTATAAAAGAGAAATTTAATAGCAATGCGATAACCATAAGATGTGCAACCTCTAATAAAATATCGAGAATTTTAACCGAAAGTAGAAATTTTAATACGAAGTGTTGAACCTTGTGGACCCAACATTGATTTTTTTAAATCCAAATATACTAGTGAGGACTTCAATTATTTAAAAATAAAATTATAAGAATTTAAAAACCGGGAGTCAAAAAATGATTTACCTATGTATCACGCAATATTTTCTTGGTTTGCTAGTGTATATTATACCGTTTCACATATATATTACGAGTTTTGAGTAGATATCTCCATTTTTAAACAATGGCGTGAGAAAGTCCGTGTGGAGCTCCGTACATATTTTTTTCTTTATTTGCACCGAATCTTAAACTAATACCCGTTCGGACAACCACGCATTTTTACACTGATTAGGTGAGGATGAGGAAAGTATAATTTAAAGGAAATGTACTGTTATTTTCACAGAGGAAGATTGGAAAACTATTTAGGGGTAGGGGTGCAACTATACGAGATTCTAATACTAAACTTCCCGTCAACAGAAACCAGACTAAATGAATCTAATATATAGTTTCACGTGCTCGCCGATACGAGGTGAATCAAACAAATACAGTTTTAGTTTATTCGATTTATTTTTTGACTGTCATTGTTTGTTCAAACCTATTCAAACAGGAAAGATTAAGTTTCGCTCTCTACCATAAACCTGTACAAGTAATGATTAAAGTGACAATTGTAGTCCAATTTTCATAAAAAAGGACCGTTTAAAGAATTTTCAAAAGAATTTCTGACAAATTTGATACTATAAAAATTAAATTATGACTATTATTTTATAGGTAGGCCTATAGGGTAATATGTATTAAAAGTGACAGCTGTAAATAACATGACTTGATGAATGAATACGTGAAAGTAGATCCGTTAAATGTATATATATATATATATATATATATACATTTAAAGATAAATAGAGTAGCTTTTCTAGCAGCCAGATAAGGCTTTTTCCGTTAATTGGACTGTACGATTGCAGTGCTCGTGTGTGAAGACGGCTCAACCCAAACTCGGGAAGTGAAGTAATGTTTGGAGAGACGCATCGTGGCCGCCATATGAGCTGTGCGTGCGTGCATGCATGTATTTAACGGGTACAGAGCCAACTCAGCACTATCATTCATTAAGCTATGTGTGAAGTCAGCGCGAGGAAATTGCAAGAACGTGTCCGTCTCTGGGCCCATCAGAACTTTTTATTGCACCTAGCGATATGATAGCCGGCACACCATGTTTACAACGCAATAATAGCTTCATGAACAGATTGTGTTCATATTATTATTATTATTATTATTATTATTATTATATTATTATTAGCAACGCGTCTTACTACCGTTGGGTTATACGCACTTACGCTAATATGTAATGGTAGGGTGATTGTGAGATGAAATGAAGGACCTACAGTTTAACGTGGAATCCGAACCACGGTGGTGGCCTGGAATTCCACACATTCACAAGATGTCTAGTCAGAGGTGAAGGAAGGGTTTGTAAATCAGATAAATCTGTGCCGGGACCGAGGATTGAACCCCGGCCGCCAGCATAGAAGTCCGACACCTTACCCTAGACCACCAGGCCACCCGTTTTCATATTCTCTGATTTGTTTGTTTTAATTTGTACACTCCGTTTGCCCTGAAAAGTGACAGTCTTACTTTGAAATATTACACTATGATCCTATATTAAAAGCAGAATCGTAGTGTGATCCATCAGGGTAAGCTTGCTACTTTTCAGGGTCAAAGGAGTGTACGCTCAACGTAATGGCTATAAATGATTTATTATAATGTGGTCGGATGGATAGGTTAACGTAAGTGAAATGTATCCGAATTACCGTGTACAGAGAATTATAATATTGGGTGTAAAAACCATTTTAAATTCTCCGGTTGGCATTATATCGTTGACCCCCATATCACCTGGAGACAAATACAATGCGAATCTAACTCTTTAAATTACATAACCCTTGCTGCGGGTAAGTAACCATAATGATGGATATTAATATACAGAAGTGAAAAATAAATAAAATTTATCTTAATTTAGTTTGCTATAACAATTTTCGAAAATAATAATAATAATAATTCACCAAGACTAAAGCTTAAACTAAACCGTTAAAATGTTACTAAATGAAACGGCTAGACTTTAAGGGATTAATAAAATACAATAAACAAACGATTTGACACAATTGAACTCTTCATCCATCCTCTAAGATAAAGCAAATTTACCTTGCATTATTCCCCTATGGCATTGCTTATAAGATAGGGTCATAGTGTAATCCATAAAGGTAAATATGTTACCTATCAAGGTAAACGGTGTGCACATAAACTACTTTCTCATATATTATATTAAAGTTTGAAATAATTTTTAAAAATATGTTCCAGCAGCCTACCCTCAAATTAATTGTTCTCCGTAAAACAAACATACACTTTATGTGAAACACTCACTGGATGTAAATTTTTGAACATAATCGTTATAGCAACTCTCAAAATTTAAATTTTTCAAAAACAAGTCCTTAGAAAACTAAGCTTAATTTTTTTTTTTTAGAAAGTTTACATGATTAATAATTGTGAAACACTCTCGAAATACCTATTATGAACAAAAATCGTTGGAGCAGTTTTTAAACAATTTCATATTTACAATAATTTAATTCATCAGTAAACTACCCTTAAACTATTTTCCTCATAAAAACAGGTAGGCATTGAATGCTATTTATTATATATAACAATTCCCAGAAATTAATTTTGTACAAAATGGTTGAATTTAAAAAAATCAATTATCTGTAGACTAGCATCTATAATTTTAAGAGTTTGGATTAAACTCACTTTTTAACATTGAGGTATGAATATGTAACATCAACATATCAATTTTGACCGAAATTTAACTAATCGTTTTGACTGTAGACCAGGTACAGACAAACAGGGCGGGACGACAGAATAATATTAAAATCAACTTTTTTTTTTTTAGACACGCTTCGATGGCCGCATTGTCTAAAGAAGGGATTGGTAACCTATTTAATATTGCGGACAAAAATATTTTTTGGGGGGCGGGGGGATTAATTGTTGGGTCGATTTGAAAAAAATAGCAAACGATAAATTTTAACTTGATATTTCTCAAGTAGTAAATTAATTATTAGTCTATATTTATATCCAACACCTTAGCTTAGTCGATAGGGTATCTGTCTATTTGGCGGGATAAATTCCCCGGCATGTCCAAAAAATTATCATGTGTGAAATGGGGATTAACATTTCGGGGTGATAAATTAATGGCCGGGACTGAATGTTGCAGGTCTCCTAGAAGTTAGATTATAAGGTATATGAAGTTATGATAGTCTTAGCCAGCCGGTAGTGGGAAATATATGGCTTGAATAAAACAGTGACCCAAGCCATAGGCTGAAACAATAATGGATGTAAAGTAGAGTCTATTTTTATGAACATGATAATTGTTTGTTAGTTAAACTTTCGTGGGCCAGATAAAATCAGTCGTCAATCCCGGATTCAGCTCAAAATTTGGGGCAGACCTCGGGTCTAAAGGCGTTACTCTCGCAATAAACTAAACTCTAATGACGGGTAGATCGAGGTTAGAATTCTGTTCGGCTATACTCAAGGTGGTTTTTCATTAATGGTTTTTCCACGCTTTCCCAACCAATTGTGAGTACATTTCCTCTAAATTCAATCGTCCTTGTTCCTAAAACATAAATTTTAAAATTAGTTCATATGAGTATAACATAGTAGGACCTGGTGCAAAAAAAATAATTTTTGTTTTTGGGAAACATTCACGATACACTCTCTATATTTGAAAGTTATAAGACCTATTTAATCAAAAATATTACACTGAACTTTTCATGCATATGTTAAGTTTCTGAAACGTTAAAATTTCTAAAAAATAAAATATGTTGAACTTTGTAAGCTTGCAAAACGCAAGCAATCGTTATTAGTAATAAAACAACCAATTATAATTTAATATCAAAAGGATTGGAAAAATAAATTTACAAATATTATGTTTTTAATTAACATTAAAATTTGCCCTTTGGTGGCCGTTTGATCAAACGCTCTACCTACTCTCACGGGAGACTAAATTGCCGGGTGACGGGGAGATCAAATTCCGAATCTCGGTCCAGTGCACTGAAGGTGGGTTTTCCCCAAATAGTTTCCCACTCTCCTTACAACGGAAATAAAAATATATCCTTCATAATACTTAAAACCACTAACGTAAATAATACATTAGCTTATAACTCGAACGGGTTTTTGTAATACGTGGTGCTAATTTTTTTTTTAAACATTATCATTAAGGTGTAATATGTGAGGACACTTTTGCTGGTTTCCCCAATCCTAACTCAATAAAGCATTCGACACCAAAAAGAATTTCCTCTGACCCATAAATTTACTCTCCAGTTGGGCTAAATTTTGAATAAACAGATTGTCACTTTCAATTGCGGGAAAGGGCCAGTGGCAGGGCGTGGAATATTGCCTAGCTAAGCGCATAACTTTACTATTATTATTATTATTATTTTTATTAGCACCGCGTCTTACTACCCCGTTCGGGGTTTTACGGCTTACGCTAAAAGTTTAAGGTAGGATGATTGTGAGATGAAATGAAGGACCTACAGTTTAAAAGTGGGATCCGAACCACGGGGGGCCTGGATTCTCTACATTCACAAGTTGTGATTAATTTAGTCTTGTCAGAGATGGGGAAGGGGGGCCCTAAAAACCACCCAGGTCACCATTTTGTTTGTTTTTTATTGATTTTTAGCACCGGGGCGACTTTACTCCCCCTTTAGTTTCTATAAACTTATGTACTAATTAGGGGCTAAACTTTTCCAGAGACGAAAAAAGGTTGAATTAAGAGACTGTGTTTTCCGCTTTTTTGGGCGTGGAAGTAATGTGGAACACCCAGATGGGGAAAAAATCACTCCCCAGTACACCTGACCGGGATTGGGAACACCAATACCCCCCCACCAATGGCAGCCCGGGGTTTTTATTGCGAGAGTGGGGGTTTTAAAGACCATTCCCAAAAACCGAAGGGGTGATATCTTTCACTATGAAAAAAAAAAGCCCCCTTGTCATTTGTACTTTTTTCCCACCCCCGTTCATTTTGGGTTATTTTTTTTCTTTAGTTCACAGTTTGGCCGTCTTTCAAAAAGTTGTGTGTTTTTCTGAAAATATTAAAACCCTTTTGGGTTTGCAATCTTTTTTTTTTAACCATGTAACAAACGTCCCCGGAAATTAAATCCCTTCCCGGAATTTTTCCCGGGGAAAAAGAAAATACGAAAAAAACATTATTTTTAGAAAAGTGGCGCGGGCGGGGGGTAGGGGGGGGAGAGAAAAAATTTTGGTAATTTTAAAATTTTTTCGAAACCCCCAAAATCCCCCCCTAAAGACCGAAAAGATTTTAAAATTAACTTTTAAAGCATGATGATTTTAAAGGGTATAAAGCTTTTTTTTTAACCCAAGCTTTCGGCTTGATATTCAAAAGGTACAAAGGGTTTCCACTTTAAAAATCCCCCCAAAAAGTAGTAATTTTCCAGTTTACCCAGTTTTTAGTCATGTTTTTAAAAAAAATTTTTGCGTCGGGGTGGTTGAGGGGGCCGGGTTTTAAGTGACGTCAGTGATTTGAGTTATCCTGGTGTGTGTTTTTGGGGGGTTTTCCCGGGGCTTTTGGGACTTTTCAAAAATTAGATTTGGGCGCTAATTTTAAAAAGGGGGTTTTGATTTTTAAATTGCGTAAACCCCTCCCATTTTTTTATTGAGAAAAGGGTTAGTCTTGGAGGGGTATTTGTTGGAGTTTTTGGGGTTTTGGGGTTTTTCACCCTGATTGTTTTTTTGGGGGGAGGGTCTTTTAATTATTAAAAATAGGGGGACGTTTTATTGCGTAAAACCCTCCCATTTTTTTGGGAAAAAAGGTCCCCTGCCGTCACCCTTTTTGGATTTGTGGGGTAGGTATGTTTATGTATTGTGACGTCATTGTTTTGTTTTTTTTCCCCTTTTGGTCACCCGTGATTTTGGCGTTTCAAAAATGTTTTATTGGTAAGGTAAAAACCCCTCCCGTCGGCCTTTTTTGGGACGTTTTGGGTGGGTATGTTTAATGGGTATTTTTACGTACCCTGATTGTAAAGGGTCGGGGTTTAGCTATGTTTAGGAAAAGGGTTAAATAGTATTTGGGTGACGTCTCCTGTTTGAGTTTCTTTTTTTTGGGTCAGGGGCATTTCAAATCGTGGACAAATTTTTTTTCAAGGAATACGAATTGAAATTTTTTTTTAAAATTTTTAGGTTATTTTAAAATCAAAAATTTGTAGTTTTTAAAACAGTTTTTTATGGGTGCGTTTTCCCGTTTTTTTTAAGTCAAAACACCCATTTTTAATGAATAAAAAAAATAAGTGTGTTTTTTTTAGTTTTTAAATTTTTAAAATAAACTTTTAAAAACTTTTGGGGAAAAATTTTACTTTTAAAGGGGTTTTTGTATTAGTAAAAAAACCATCTTTTTAAAAAATAAAACCCCTTTTTTTTAAAAAAAAAAGGAAAAAGGGGGTTTTTTTTTTTTAAAAAGGGCAGGGGGGGCAAGGATTTTCCCTGTCGTGGCTTTTTTTTTTAAAAATTTAAAATAAATTTTGTAATCGTTTTAAATGAGTTATTTATTTAAAAAATTAAAAAATTGAAAAAAATAGCAAAAGATTTGAAAAAGTGTAAAAACTTTGAATGTTTTTCTTTTAAAAAATTAATAATTCTAGGGGACGAATTTTTTAAAAAAAACATACATGATTAAATGGGGGAAAATATTATTTAAAAAAATAAAAAAAAAAAAATAAATTTTTTTTTTCAATTTTTAAAAAAAAAAAAAAATACACAGGTTTTACATTAATTGTTTTTATAAACAAAAAAAAACCATTATAAACAGATATTAGTTAAAAAAGAAAAATTATAAAATAAAAACAAAATATTAAATTTTACAAAGTAAAATTTTAAAAAATAGTTTTCCCACACGCGTTGATTTTTTTAAAGTGGAAAAGCATCAGAACTCAATGTGTTAGTGCGTCTGAGGACTCTTTTAAATCCTAACACCCCGTGTAATTTTTAAAACAATCTTGTTCCAGCTCTACGCACTATCTCCGTCGAGACTCTTCCAAAATTGTATATACCAAAAAGCGATATAAATTTCTTCCCACTTTTACAAGCACCACGCGCTCCTCTTTGTTCATCTGTCAAAAAAGATTACTTTTAAAAATAGTCAGTTAGCTAATATCCCGACGTTTAAATGACTGAAGGGGGACTTTTTTAAACTCGTGTCTTCGATGATTCCATTTTATAAAATTCAAAGTTTAAAATAACACGTTTTTTATCGTGTAATTAAAAAATCTCAAGGTAACTTCTTTTATTCAACTTAAATTCGCTAGCGGGTGCAGGCATCGACTCGCAAAAGATAAAGGAAAGGGTTTTACTTTTAATTATTTATTCAGGTCGCTTCTGGAGGTTAACTAATTTAAAGGAGCGAAATCAGCACACAGGTGGTAGAAAGGACACCCCCACACCCACACACCACTCTGACGGAGTTGCGATCTAAAAAAAAGGGAATTTAACTAAAAAAAAGTTTTTTCATCGCCTCTTGTCGAGTGAAAAGAATTGTCAGTAAATCAGCTCAATCCTAGCGCGTTTTTTCTGCAAAAAGTAAAATAAATTTTCCATTATTCTCTAGTGTTCAATTTATTAGTTAAACTAATTTTTTTAAATTTTTTTTTTTAAATTTTTTAAAATTTTAATTGTTTTTATTTTAAAATATTTAAAATGGAAATTTAAAATTTTTTTTTTAGGTTGTTTTAATTTTAATTAAACAAAAATTTTAATAGTTAAATAATATTTTAAATATTTTTGTGTTTCTCTTTTCTAAATTGATTCTAACAATTTTTTTTTTTTTTTACGGTTTTTTTTCTTCTTTACAATTTAATTTTTTTTTATTTTTTTTAACAATTAACATCTATTTCTAGTGTTCAATTTATTATTTTTAAACTTATTTTATTTTAAATATCTTTTCAAATTTAATTTTTTTATTTTAATTTTTAAAAACAACAATTAATTTTTTACGGTTGTTTCCAATTTATAATTTAAAAAAAAATTTAATATTTAAAAAATTAATATTTTAAAATTTTATGTGTTTCTCTTTTCTAAATTGTTCTACAATTAATTTTTTTACGGTTGTTTTTCTTTCAGAATTTAATTGTTTTTATTTTTTCTAACAATTAAAATTTAAATAGTTTAAATATTTTTTTAAATTTTTTTATGGTTTTTTTTCTAACAATTAATTTTTTTGTTGTTGTTTCTCAAATTTTTATTTAAACTAACAATTAATTTTTAAAATTTATTTTTTTTTTTTTATAGTGTCTGCAAAAAAAAAACATTTATACCCGACGAAATCTATTGACAATGCCACCCCTCTACCTAAAAATTAACAGACAAGGGAAAAACACATTTTTGATTATGGGGGGGGTTTTAAACAGTAATGCTCTTTTACAATAATAACGGAGCAGAACGAACTTACAGCGGTTCACACCTTGGCAAAATTGTTTTAGTTCGTTTCAAACCATTGATTTCGAACGTAGTCCAAGGCTTTATCAAAAGGGTGTTTCTTAGTCTTTAGCTACTTGCTCAGAGGTACGGGCTTACGTTTAATTGGATCCGATCCGAAACGGAGAAAAACCCTCGATTCCCGGGTCGGCTTTTTTCCCGTAGATGTGATCAAATTGATGTGCCCCACTTTTATGAATACATTAAAAAAAATTTTATTCAAAGTAATGCCAGATTCGATGCCGAGTGTTGAGGTTAAAGGAATCATATCAAAATGTTGGGGGGGAACGGTAATGGAGCACTAAAACAAAGAGCCTTCAAATGATTATTGAGTCACCTAAAACGGCATTTCGTTGTAAATATTGCAAATTTGTTTGGCTCACGCTATTAATAGCGATCCCAAAAATCCTAATGATATTAAATTAAAAATATATATTCGGGGGATGGAAAAAAAAAAATGCTGTAGTCCCCTTCCCCAAAAACCCTCGCGTGATTTATCGGGGGGGGGGGGGGCGCAAAACTTCGATAAAATTTAAACGTTATTTTGGGGACGAAAAAAATTCGGGTTTTAATACCCTCTCGACGTCAAGGGTTGTGGTATGAGGGGGGTGTGTTTCTAGTAGGTACTTAACCTACTGTCGTTGAGTCACACACATTTAACGAATAATCAATTTGGGCGGGGGCCTTTTCCGTTCGGTATTTCTGCGCGGATGTAATCCCGGGTTTTTTAATAGAGGGCAAGCTTTATGTAAGATACTTCCCCCCAAATGCATGTCCATACCCCCATGTTTGTTAAAAAAGAAAAAAAAGTGTATTGGTTATTGTACGGTTCTTTGGCCCCTGCGCTTGTTTCATGCCATAAACAAATAAAATTCGCGGTAAGAAAACCGTTTGTGATTTAAGACGGTGTGTATTACCGTGTAAAACAAAGGGGAGTAATCACGAATTTTTTAAATCTACGCGCAACGTGCAAAAGAAAAAAAGAAACCCGCTCTTTGTTATATGAGGTGTTGAGTCGGAAGCAGCTGATGATAATTCCCAAATGGTTTTTTATTTTTTCGGATACGAAGTAAGCTTACCCGCGATTGTTTTTTGCATGAAACCAAAATTTTTTTTGCACGACGCATTTTGTGTAAAAGTGAATTTAACGAAAAATTGGCGGGATTGTGGAATGGGGGGGAAACGATCTCTTTCCCTTTTGGGAAAATCCGGTGAGGGCTTCTCGTTTTCCTGAGCAACCGGGGCCCGTTTGCAAAAAAAATTTGTTTGCGTTGCGCAAAATGGGAAAGGGGTTTATACTATATTTATCCTGAAAGTTTCTATCACTAACTCCCCCCCAAAAAATTATTGCGGCAAAACAAAAATATCTGCATGAAGGCCAATACAATTTAAGACCCCTATGTTTCCTCCCCATGCCACTGAGACGACCCCAAAAAGCTTTTGGTAGATGTAAAAAAGGACACTCCCCCCTTCTTTTTTAATACAAAAAAAGAATTTAAATTTATGGGTGAAATGCCCAGTCCCGAAATGTTTGGTGTGTTTTAAAACCCGGATGGCGAAATGACTTTTGGTGTGGCCGTGAAAAAACTGGGGCGGGGGTTATTTTTAAATAATAAGGCAGAGCTGGGGCCTATTGTGTGGATGCTTTTAAATTTATTCCCAAAGGGTTGTCGTACTTTTCGATTTATTTCTAAAATAGGCGCGAAGACGTTTTTAGGAATCTATAAAAATCCGTCGGCTGCATGTTTTATTTAGAAAAAGTTCCTACCCCCCCGATACGTGCCTAGCCCAAGGGGGGTTACGGGGCGGTTTACAGACAGTTATGAAAGCCAAAAAATGGTTAGTCTTTTCTGGAGAAAACCCGCCCTATTTCGGCACCCCTTAAAAGGGGTGAGTAGAGATTTTGGGGCGGAAGTTGACGGACGTGAGGGGGGTTTTTTTTTAGGTTTGCCCCCCCCACTTTTTCTGTCTTTCGAACCCGTGACGTGACTAAAACCGGGCGAAAGAGCTTCACCGAGCGATACGGGGCCTCTGTGAGGATCGGTTTTTAGAGCGCGGGTACACGTTCAACATGAAGGTGTGACTTTGAAAAAATATGAGTAAAGACCCACAACTAGTTTTTAGAGCTAAGCAATCCCCTATGATTCAAATCCCCACTAAACCCAGTGACGCACTTACGGTGGACTTGTGAGTCATGACATTACACACAAGACCAACCCGAAAAAAAAATTGGCTATCTTGATGTTGCAGTTTTATCCCTGGGGTGCAATTTTTTAAATTTTCCCTGTGGTCCCCTATAAATTTTTTGTCCCCGACGATTGCCCCGTCGACGTGATAGACGAGGGGGAAATTAAATGCACATTTTGCCCCAGAAATTTGATCCCCCCGTACTCCCCTAAAAGACAAAAATAAATTAATGTTTTGTTTAGCTCCTCTTGTGAAAACGGATGAACCAAGGGGATTGTTTCCAAAAGATCTGACAGGATTTTAAAGGGCACGGAAAAGTGGACGAGGTTCGACTGGCTAAAAAATGGGGTAAAAATGGTTAGGTACAAAATTTTGGGTATAAAAATTACCGTTCGCCCAGACCGGGAAAAGGGGGAGTTTGTAGGGGTTTTTAACAAGTTCCCTCAAGATCAAAAGGGGCTTTGGATACCCTGGATGGGTGAAACAGACGCAGACAAAGACAATTACGTTAGCGAGTATTTACAAAAAGGGGGAATAGTGTGGAAAAAAAAAAGAAATTTTTAAAAAACCCAGGAAAGCCCCCGCACTCGCCAATTGTTTTTTTAAACTCTTTTGGGGCGTTTTCATTGAACGAGAAAAAAAGCAGACCCCCTTTTGTGAAAACCCAAAAGACTTTTTTCCCCCTACTCACCACCCCGGGGAACAGGGTTCGTAAAATTATTTTCCCAATGACGAGGTTGCTTACTCCGGGAATACCGGGGAAGCCGTCCCCCCCTGGATACGGTCAAGTCCCTTGGTATGTGACCCCGGTCCCCCGTAAAAAATTGTATTCATATTCAGGCATTTTGGGCGTTTTGTTTTTACTGTGCAAGATCTATTAAAAGTGTATAAGACCAAAGGGGACACGTACACGATACCGACCGGCGACAATTTGGGGGCGACATGACAAACGAGCTGACCGCCTACTTGAGGGGCCCCTACATTAAGAGTTTGTTTCCGGTGGCCAAAAAATTATTTTCAATGGGGTTTGCCCGAGACGAACGAATACAGGCCCGTCAAAAATCAGGGGTATAACATAAACTTGAAAACACAAAGATTGAAAAATTTCACAACTATTAAAGACATGATTTTAAAAAGACATGGCCCCCGTACAGTGACAAACCCCCGCGAAAATTTAAAAGAAAAAGAGGCGCCATGTCGTTCCCGTTGGGAGAAAAAATTAATATTGTTTTACAAAGAAGGAGATTTAAATCCCAACAGCCCATACCCTGGCTATATTTGATACATTTTTTCTCTCTTTCGTTTTCTAGTGATGATGGCGTAGGGAAAATTTTCGTCTGGAAAATGTGGACGTTTACGCCAAATGAAAATTCGTAAAAATAAACGTCCGACATTAAAATATTACAAAAGGAATCGTGTTTGCACTTTTTCCCCTTTTTTAAAACATGTAAAACTGACACAAATTTATATTTTCGAAAATTTATTTGACCCCAATTTTTTATTTCAAAAAAATAGACAAGACCACTCTATGTGATTACCACACACAGAAAAGGTGTAAAAAGGTTATCTGTCACAAATGGAAGGGGTGCTTTAACGATTCGTCAAAGCGGTCCCCCTATTTGTGTACGGTTTTAACAGTGGTATAGAAACTATAGGTGTTTGTCAAATATTATTGACTGACAAGGGGGATAATGGATCACACGAATAACTAGGTGACTATCAAATTGAAATTGTTTTTAGTATAAATTTTTCTTCTCTCTCTCTGTTCCAGTGTATCCCTATTAATTTCAAAAAGAAAAAATAGAAACGCCATATCACCGGTTGAGCCCCCAAACCCCCTTGCAGGTCTAGACTTGAAAAGCCCCACAATTGCTGTATACACCCCCTCGTGAGGCTTTTTAAAGATAAATTTTCTTTTTAATTCGGCGGGAAGTGGGTTTAGAATATCTCCACATCTAGTTGGCTCTTCACCCGGCATAGTGTTTTGGCCCGGGTTATAGCGAAGACATCGTGGAATATTCTATTACTAATTTAATCACGGCCACACTTTTTTCCCAAAATTAAAAGGGGTGATAAAATTGTCAACTGTATGCGTAAAAAATTGGACTACCCTAGAGTTAAACAACTGATTCGCTATCAAAACTCAGAGGGGGAGGGGGGGGGGTTTTGGCGAGTGAATCACTAAAAAAGTTTTTGTGTCCGGGATAATTGTAATTTGTATAATGGTCAAATCAACGCGCCCACCCCTCACGTACTTGGAGAAGAGGTTTTGTGTTGATGTCTGGCGGAGTTGAATAATTTCCCTTAGAATTTTAAAAACATACGCGTCTGGATATAAATCGCGCTTGGAACCTACTCTTCCCTCTGCGCAGCACAAATTGAAAGATTTAATATTGTTTGGAACAATATAATAGGGGGTAACGAGATTGATGGTCCGCCGTTATAAAAAAAAAAATGTCTCAATGTTGGCATCATCGTGTATTTTGTCGTGACTGCGGGTTTTTTTTTTTTTTAAGTTGTCTCCGCAAACACAGGCTGTTAATTGGTTTCTTTCCTTTACAGTTTTGGTCACCACCACCACCCCCCCAAATGACAAACATGATTGTTGACTTCAAGGTTTCAAAGACGAGAACAATAATTTTTTTTAAAAATGTAGTTTTTGTGTCAATGTTGGGAAGGGTGATCACCCGGATTTTAAAGTCCCCCTTTGTTTTTCCAAATTACCCCGCCATGTTAAAAAAACTGCGATTGGCTCCCGTCAATCCCCACGGTCCCCATTGGGACGAGGGTGATCGGCGCCGATCAATTTAAATCCTTTTTAAAAAGGGGCCACTCTCTCGTTCTGTAAATTTTGTAAAAGGGGGGGGGAGAAAAGCAATTTGTAAAGGAAAATTTTGGAAAAAAATCTCTTGTCATGACAGAGGACTTGGGGTGTCCCTCCTGAAGGTAGGGGGCTAAATAATCATGTAAATGTTTCGGTCACAGGAAAAAAAAAATTAAAATCCTTTGCACCCTGGCTAATGTCAAAATTTTTAGGGAAGGGGTTTTTTGGAACCCCCCCATCTCTCTCTCCCCTCCTCTACTATATTTTGTAAAAGGGGACGAAAAAATTTTAGAAAAAAAAACTTTTATTGTAGCTTCCCTTTTCAAAATTACCCCGGGCATAAAAATTGTGTTGTCTCGACGTAAAATCTGATCAAATTTTTAAAAAAAGCCCACTCGCCGTCTCTACTTTAATTTTGTAAAGGGGTTTTTTTAATGTGGATAAAAAAAAATCATAACTTTTTATTGATATGCTAGTAGGGGGTGTCCTATAATTATGATAAATTTTGTCCATAAAAAAAATTTTATGGTTCCCACCGCTACTTAAATTTGAAATAGTAATTTTTATTTTTTTGTTTTTAACCAAAAATAGCGGGTGCACATCGATGTCTGTGTTTGTACCCTTTCCATGATATTAGCGGGACCGTCTAATTGCGGGAAAAAAATTTTTTTAGAAAATTTTTGTTAAAATTTTAAAAAGTTGGAAATGTGGATAAAAATTTTATAGAATTCTATGGTGTTTTAGTGTTTTTAATTTATTCCCCCCGCGAATAACCAGTCAGTCACACTACAAAAGGTTTTTACCGGACAATTTCATTTTAAAGGCCCCCGGGCCCAATATCGTGTGGACGATTTAAGAAAGAGGTTTTTCTAAAAAAGGAGTAACTTTTCACCAAGGGCAGTCATCATAGAAACCCATCGGTTTTTCTGTAACACAAAACTTTTCCATCAGGGAGTAAATCACGTGAATCTCCTCAACGCTAAAAAAACATTGTAGTGTTTAAAAACCCGCGTGATCAAACACAGATAACATCTGGCTAGGCAAGTTTTTCGGATATTTCCCTCCGAAATACAAAGAATCTATAGGAAAGCCCGAATCCGCTCAGGGTATTTTCTCTTGATCTGGTCAGAAAAGCCGAGAACGCTTGCGCTTCAAAACGGACTATTTGACATTTTGCAAAGTGTTTGTCCCCCTAGACTCTAGATGAAATAGTCAAGAAAAAAATTAAAGTATGTTGTGTTGAAAAAAGGCCAGTCCCAAATTGCGCAAAGCTATTCTTAAAATGAGACTGTGTTTAACAAAAACCGGTGAAAAGGCTCTAAAAACACATTAAAAATAATATTAAAATTTGTAAAAGAGATAGGGGAAAAATTAAAAAAGTTTAAAAAAATTTTATCGTAAAAATTTGGGTATAGCGGGGTTTTCGTTGGAGAAAAAGAAATATAGTCGTTCAATGGGGGGTTCTTGAGCATATACTACCCGTATTTTTCAGCTTGTAGGCGCGTTGGTTAATAATATGTCACAACTTAAAAAATGCTTCTGTCCGCCAGAACTATTTCACAATAACGCGATGACATGCCACCCCCGATTTTGTACAGATGAAAAAAAATTTTAAATCTAGGAAAAAATTTGGCGTTATCAAAGATTGGCTATTTTTTGGAAAACATCAAAGCGTTATTTTAACAAACAGGGAGAGAGCGAAACAAAACCCAATTAAAAAACCCATCGTGGGCCCCCCACTAATTTAAACGTAAACCCGGGTTTACCTTGGGAGACGAAAAAAAAAACGAAAGGGGGCAGCCGGCGTTTCCCCCCCCCCCCCCCCCCCCCCCCCCCCCCCTTTATTTTAGACTCGCCAGGAAGGAGGGGGGGGTGGGTGGAAGGTGGTCATATTTTGTACCAGATCAGAAAATGAAATGAAAAAAGGGTTTTCAAATTTTTTCGGGAGTGCGGGGAAAAAATTTATACCTTACGTCCACCGGAGGTGTCTACTGACCCCTTTTTTGGAATTAGAAAAGGGGGGATATTTTAAAAAAAGGCAAATTCGGTTTCACCGTAGACGATAAAAAGATATATACCTGGGTACACACACTATAAAGGCACGCGGATTTGGGGGTTGTTGACCAAAAAAAAAAGTAATAAAGATATAATTACGAGAGTGTTTTAAAAAAAAATAAAGACATATTTGCCACGCGCTCATGACAAAAATTTGATCCTAACGCGAAAATAACGTCCAGTAAGGGATTGAAATATAAAACAATATTTCTAAATGTTTCCCCCCAGACCCCGCTGGAACACACTAAGATGGCGCACGTTAAAAAAATTTTTTTACAATTCCCCCGGCCCTTTGGCTTTCTTGAGCGCCACCAATCTTAAAAAGTATAGTCGGTGATTTAAAAAAAAAGTAGACGAATGGTTTACCCGGGGAGGATCGTCATTTCAAGGGTTTTAAAAAAAAGGTTCCCCCGTAACCGTAAAAGGGTCCAATATGACGTGTGTGGGAAGTCTAGTAGATTGAGAGCTTTTAAAAAGTACAACCGGGGCGTCAACTAATTCTAAAAATTATTGATGTATTTTCAAAGTATGCGTGGTCTATCCGCTTAAAACAAAATCGGGCGCAGACTCCCCGGGCTATAAAAAAGATTTTAGAAAGGTCGACGCCCCCCCTTTATTGTGGCCCGGGTAGGGAATTTTTTTAAAATTTTAAAAATTTGAACATTTTTGAAACAAAGGGTTCTTTTTTTTCATTTGCATAAAACGGATATAAAGGGGGGCCCTCGTGGAGCGTTTCAATCGACACTGAAACTAAATGTGGAATTTTTTCACCGCATTCAAAACTACAACTACGTCAATGTGTTGGGGGGAAACTAGTTCAAAATTATAAAAAGCTAGTGTTCATTGTATAGGAAGGCCCCCGGCTTCTGTCAAACTTTCCGTATTAAAAATATTATTGCGCCCGCGAAAGCGGTGGGTAAAAATTAATTGGGGAAAAAAATTTTTTCAAGGCGGGCGTCATGTGGATAAGTAAAGAAAAAAATTATTTTTACAAAGGATACGAGGCAATTTTCCGAGAAATTTTAGATGTTAAAGTAATTTCCTAGATTTCCCAAACGGTCTATTCGTTACAGGATCTCCCCGGGCGGGGCCTATTTAGGGCATTTTTTAACTACGAACTAGTTTGCGTGCGTCGTCCCACAATTTTTCAAATAGATAAAATTTGTACAGAGTAAGCGAAAATTAAAGGGGATTCAACATATCTGGTCAAGGGAAAGGATAGACTTCTTTTTAACAGCTGGGTACTGCGTCTTTTAAAATTAAAACAAAATGAGTCAGTTTTTGTGCACGCCTTTGGGTTCGAGCGCCGAAATTAGAGAAAAATACCTCTTTCTATACACAAAATTGGCACGTCCATCGGCTAGAAACGACCGGGGGAGGTGGGTAGTGAATTTCTATCCCGTGGGTTTTGAAACTCTCGGTAAATTTTTTCCCAAAAATAAAAAAATTGCGGCAAACGTCGTATGACCCAAGTGGGGCTGTTTCGTTTCCTCACAAGATTTTCCCTCTTTAGGAGTTTTAATAAAATTAAGGCTTATAAATGTAAAGGAGATCTAGAGGTTTTAATATCCGAATTTCAATGGTAATTCTTCGCGACAAACAAAGTTGATGAGATTAAAAAAAACAAAAGGGTGCTGGATGCGACAGTACCCCTAAAACCGTTTCCAAAAACCAATTTATTTCGGTGGCGAAAAAAAAAAATTTAAAAAAGAATTTCCCGTTGTCTCTAGTGGGACGGGATTAATTACAAAATTTTGAAACAGACTACCCAACCCGGTACTTAATGCCGTTAATAACCAAAGAGGGGTTTAATGACGGGGAATTTAAGGGGTGTTTTTGGACCCAAAACGTAAACTTCCCGGCTCTGGGTTTAATCAAACGGAACCCGTCTTTTTTAACCCGATTTATAGGACCCCAGTTTGGCGAAATCTTAGTAAGATGGTTAGAAACATCAGTTCCCCCCCGCCACCGATCCGTGCTTTCTATATTCTATTTTCCCCTCGGAATGTAATTTTGCTTATAAAATAGGCTTTACCAAAGTTTGGCGAAGAGTGAATTTTCAAACGGGTCCCCGTGCCCCCCCGTAGGGGTTTACATTTTAGAGAGAGAAAATAGATAAATAGTCGTGACGTATAAATTTTACTTAGTTTAACAATGGAGGGAGGAAAAGAAAAAAATCGGTCCCCTTATCACGCCCCGTTAAAAATGCAAGGGGGCGCGGGTTTGGCGCGTTTTTGGGTGGATTTTTCGATTTGTCAAAACGTTGTTTATGGGGGGGCGAAAGGGGGGGAAAACAAGCGTTACAAAAGGTTGCTATTTTGGCCCAAATAGCGACACGCGAACCGGTCAAAAAATCGGTGATTAGTTAAAAAGGCCCCATCAGGCGGTCGGGGGACGTGCTTAAAAAAGGGGGAAAAAAACGTAAACGACTTCTTCGAGGGGGGGCGCAGCAAGAGGGAAAAAGAGAGCTAAAAAGATATTTTCGATTAATTATGGAGTGTTTAAAAAAAGAACTCGATCTTTTCGACGAAAAATGCATTCAACGGGAATTAAAAAAAAATAAAATGGTCGATACAAACCCATCACTTCGTGGACATACGCTCAGTTGGAGTTTTTTTGCCCGGGGACGGCGAGTATTTTGGGTCTTTTTCGATTAAATTATATCTTCGTTTCTGGTGGGGGGAGGGACACCGGTCCCGGCGACAAAAAATTTGGCCCGCGTTTTAAAACGTTTAAAATTCATTTTTCAGTCAAATCAAAAATTTTCTAAGAACACCTATTACAAACCCCCGAAGACAACTATGCCAAAAGGGCTTATTTAGAGACTTTAATAATTAGGTAGAGACGCCTCCGCACCCACCTGGTGATGGTATGTGGGTTTTTTGGGTACCCTGCCGTAACGGTGAACTCGCCGCATCCCCAGAGAACAAAGGCTTCGCCACGGATTAGATTGTTAAAAAAATCCGGTCGACTTGGTGGGGGCGTTTAACGCCGCTTTTTAATTTTCACTTTGCTGTTGAAAAATGTATCGTTTCGTGTTAAATTAATTCGCAACAAAGAAAGTTTTACTGTACAGAACCGGACAATTTAAACACCCAGTACGGTTGGAAATTTTTGACGCATTTTGTGAAACCGTGGAAGTGTCGCCGACTATTTCACTCGCTTAAAAAGACACTGTTACGAAAACCGGCCCCTACCACCCCATCGGGTGGACGTCAAATCGTGGGCCGTACCCAAAAAGGGTCCCAAATCTGTGGTCTAAAAAGTTATTTAAGGGGTTTTCCTAAAATTGTTTTATTCACAATGGTGGGCAAAAAATGGTTTTTGGGGCAGTTGAAACCCAATCCTTTCAATGTTACGAAAACCCCAATCGTTTCGTCCCGTTATAAATGGAAACCAAAAACTTTTCCCATTTTGATAAATTTTGACAACGTCGGCCGTCCCCCTGCCCTTGGGAAATTGTTTTCGGGGTTGGGCATACACCCTCGAACAAACGGCCATTTTAAACACGCGAGAATGTTCAATAAAGGTTACTTTTTGTGTGCCTTGACTTGATCCCGGGCAGTGAGGACAGGACTCGCACACCCGTTCAGGGAAAAAAGGGGAAGTGAGATTTGAGTTAAGTTCAGACAGACCTTAACCGCCCTAACCTGTTTGTTTTACTTGAGTACGAGGGGACGGTGTCTATAGTTTAATCGTGAGGTGAAAATTAAAATTTTTTACACCATGAATTTCATAAATAGACACATCCGCGGGGGAAAATTTCAATCTTAAAGGGAATTTTTCCCTTTGGACCATTACCTCAAAATTTCACTCGTCCCGCCTTTTTTTTGGTCAATTTAGACCCCCACACTAAAAACCCGGTCCCCCTTTGGGGGGTTTATATTTTTCCCAATTTGGGGGTATTTTGATACATCGGCAGACGACCGAGCTTAGTGATGACTAGACTCTTGAAAAAAAAATCGACACGATGGAGGTACAACCGCAAAACGACTCCAAGGATAGCCTCCCGTGTGTGCGGCCACTATTGCTGTTGTTTGCCGTTGCCAAGGACGCCGGGTGGGCCCGAGGGATTTCCCGACCCGTTCTCAACCGTCAAAATTGTGTAAAAAACGACGGTGGCCCTCCGCTGTTAAACGGCTTTGGCTGCTGCCCCAAAATTTAGCAGGGGTGCCCAGACGTGTGTTCCCGCATTGTTTTAAAAAGGATTTTAATTTTTTTAATCATTTGTATTTATTGACATTTGAAAATATTTGGCCATCTTTTATTTTTCATTTTTCGTAAACTCGAAAAGGAGTGGGTGACACCCAGTAGCCATAGTTTTTCACGAGAAAAAAAAATCGTGTGTTATCAATTCAATAAAACCACCCGGTTTTGTTCTCCAAATTGGAGCAATTTTTAAAACAAATTTAGATAAAGCCCTTGTGCCTTACGCTATAATAACAAAAAAAGGGGTTTTTTTTGTCCCGTCTCACCGGCCCGGGCATTCATCCCCCTACGTGAGGGGTATAAAGTCCCCTTTTTTGATTTTTATAACTCAAATTGTTGGGGGTGTACCCCCCCTTGTCACGACTCACCCCCCGGGGCGTTAAAAAATGCAAATGCTTTGGCCCATTCGTCAGCTTTCACAGCGCCGGAAATTGTTAAATTTTGTCCTCACCCCGGGGACGACGACCCCCTACTAGCTTTAATTGTGCGTGTTTATTAAGGTCATCGTCTAG
The DNA here is from genome assembly GCA_039000515.1 of Timema cristinae. Taxonomy (NCBI): domain Eukaryota; kingdom Metazoa; phylum Arthropoda; class Insecta; order Phasmatodea; family Timematidae; genus Timema; species Timema cristinae. Next base: position 12,249 of record JBCFYV010000871.1, on the reverse strand, counting down.
ACGCGCAGCGTGAAAGACGTGCGCTGTAATAGGGGCAGGTGATCCCCCTCGTTTTGTAACCCAAAACTTTCTACCTTTAAACGACAAACAGAACAAACACGTGGGGTGGGTCTTTCCCCGCCCCACTTTTACGCTCACGTGAGTTTTCATCGAGTTCTAAAAGTCTAATATCACCGTCCCCATGGAACTTTCTGTCAAAGGAATGCCGTTTTGGTCGAGTGTGTGCAGAGTGTGTAAACTTCGAGCCCCCTGGGCGACTTTATCTTGTGGTGAAAAAAACTTTTCGGCGTGGGAATTGGTTGAGTGATAAAAAAAACAAACATTCAGTCTACCTGTTACGGGGCGAAAAAAAAAATCGTACAATCTTGAAAAAAATATCACACGAAAGTAAAATGTCTAAACCACCAAATGTATCCGTTTTATAGACAATCGCTCACCTCCAAATCGTTTGTAGACCCGCCCCATCCATCCCATTTTTGACTATCTTCTCTTAGAGATCTTTGTTTTTTTGGATAACAATAAAAATGTGAAAAAATGTATTTTTTTTTAATTTTAATTTAAATTTTAAAAAAAATTGTATTTATTTTTTATTTTTAGTAAATTTCCCCCCTTTATTTAAATATTTGTAGTAAGAGGTTAAAAAAATATCAATTATTTGTATATAAATAACTAAAAAAATTTAAAACAAATTACATTCATTTTCACTTTAAAAAAAAAATTCGCAATCATATTATAAATGACGTAAAAAAATCCAAGGTGACGCGCCACACTATCTGAAACGTCCCTAGTCCCGGATGACCCAAAATCAATACAAAAATCAGGATGAGTCAATATTAGCATACCTCCTACCGTACAAAGGCGAGTCAGGGCTGACCTTATCAATAAAACATGGCGGGCTGACGCAATTTAAAAACCTCACCATTTTTGAATAATTAACGACCCGCAGTCAATCAAAAAATCAGGATGAATACCTCCGCCGCAAGGTACGTCAGAGCTGACCTTACTCAAAAAAAATGGAGGGCTGACGCAAAAAAACGTCACCATATTTTGAATAATTTGCGACCAAATCTAAAGTGACGTCCAAAGCGGAAGTCCCCCTACCACACAGGATGAACTCACTCCTGACGTCATTTAACCTGGCGTATCCACGACGAGTCAATATTTATTTTAATAAAAGTGACGTAAAATGGATAAAGTGGACATTTACTCCCCACTATTAAAATTTGGAATTAGTCATGCAAAATGGGTTTGATACGGTACGCAAGGTGTTACATATATGAATCACAGCGCTTAGTTTCAAAATAAAAATTAAATAATCTTGGGATTTTTATTTATAAGAATTGGTAATTTTTTGGAAGGGCAATCTTGTTAATAAAGTTTGGAAAAATATTTTAAAAAATCATTCGTCAAGTCAATTGCCAGCTAGTTTTTTTTTTTGTAAGTAATATCAATGCCTTTAAAATAATATTAAAATTTTTAGTAAAAAAATTTAAAGTTAAAAAAAATTAACAAAAATTAAAAAAAATTTGAGAAAAAAAGACACCTGGACACGGTAATCGAACCCCGGGGGTCCGCATAAAGGCCTCGCTAACACTACTTTCGTGGGGAGCTTGAGTTATTGTAATGGCTTCGCAAATGAAATGAGGTCGACACAGAATGTTGTTTATTTGTCCAAAATTAGTTTTTGGGGGTCTTTATGGCCAGTTGTTGTTAAATTTAATAAAATTGATTCATTTAAGCTACCTGGTGGTCTAGGGGAAAGGGGCGGACTCCTTTGGGGCGGCGGGGTTAATCCTCGGTCCGGCACAGATTTATCTGATTACCAAACGCTTCCTTCACCTCTGACAAGATGTGTTTAATCACAACTTGTGAATGTGAGGAATGCCAGACCTCCACCGTGGTTCGGATTCCACATTAAACTGTAGGTCCTTCATTTCATCTCGCAATCACCCTATCATACACATTAGCATAAGTGCGTATAACCAAACGGGTAGTAAGACGCGGTGCTAATAATAATAATAATAATTCATTTAAATTCTTATTTATTATTCACTTGTACCAATTCTTTAGCTAGTGTGTTAAATTAGCTATCGAGATCATATCTTTAAATTATTATTTATTATATTGGTTGGATTCTTTATTTCACTTGATACACGTCATGCGACGTGGTTAGTGTGAGAGTAACCGTCGAAATATTTGGATAAATTCACAATATCAATTGCTTTAGCCGTGATGTAATATAGCTACTATTAGCTATCACGCCTGATATTTTTTTATTATAATAATTTATATCCGCGGTGACTAACGCGAGGTGTCGTTAAATAATTTACAAAAAACATGACACCCCAGAGTTGACCCGAGAGCGCGCTTGACCTAAGCCGGCGAGACAAGAGTACCGAGTCTCCTAATCGATTCAATTGATATTTTTATATACTATCAGGAAAACACTCCTTGTGATCCAACATGGACGAAGAATCCTAGATGTCCGCCGGACCTTTAGCTGTCCCATACAGGGGAAGAAAACAACCCCGCTTAACAGCTTTTAGGAGGCTATTGTTGGACAGATGTCTCTCACAATATTCCTTAACTAGCCCCCTTCCCCGTAAAAAAATTATTATAAAGAATCTGTTAAAACAAAGCTTCAAATCATCTATCATGTCAATATAAAAAAATTGCTTTTTAAAAAAATACAGTCCTACCATCACTGTATAGCCCCTCCTCTTTTTATCCTCCCTCCTATTTTCATCTCATTCCTCTTTCCTCACCCTACACCTCCCGACCCTTCCCCAACCCCACTTTCCTTCAACAACTTTTTTTTCCAACGACTATATAATATACTATCGACATTTTTATGAGAAAATAAATTAAATTTTCAAAATATAAATATAGCCTATGTTACTCGCTGATAATGTAGCTTTATATTGGTGAAAGAATTTTTAAATCGGTCCAGTAGTTTTTGAGTTTATCCATTACAAACAAAAAAACAAATCTTTCCTCTTTATAATATTAGTATAGATAGATAACTGGCTAGCAGGTTATTATCCTTGCAATCCCCGTTATGCCTAAAAGGTTGTTAATAACATTTTATTTTCTACCGTGTTAGTAAATAATTGCAGCACGGGTTCAATTCCCGTTCCAGGTGTCATTTTTTAACTAAATTAAATTTATTAAATTGGGTTCACTTTAATATTAATATTCCCGTAATAACAATGATTTACACCAGTTGTGTGTAGATATTCGATCTTTTTTTTTGTATCTTTAAACTACCAAAAATTTATCATAAAAAGACGCATGGCACAAAAAAAATCATAAACTTTCTTTACTTTCTTCACCCCCTCCCTTTCCAACAAGAAATTTTAAAGTGCGCACCGTAATGTAGATACTTTGTTCTCATTTCAATGCTAAACTTTTTTCACGTAGTTTTATATAATATAGTAAAATATAACGAACACAAAAAAATATGTTTGAGTTTTCTAAACTTTTCTTTCTACCAGAACCCTGCCATAGTAAGAAATGGTGCACAACAAAACAACATTTATTAATTTTTCTTGGCATTTGGCGGCTAGAAGACTCTTCCATGTTATGTATGTATGTATGTATGTGATGTATGTATATAACATATATAGTGAATGTGTGGAATGCCAGGCCACCACCGTGGTTCGGATTCACGTTAAACTGTAGGTCCTTCATTTCATCTCACAATCACCCTACCATTACACATTAGCGTAAGTGCGTATAACCCGAACGGGTAGTAAGACGCGGTGCTAATATAATAATAAATAATAATAATAATAATAATAATATAACATATATAACATATATATATTATATATAACATATATTAATATATAAAACATATATAAATATATATATGTTACGGGTAATGAGCGAAATCTGAATAATGTCGAGATTAGCCGGCAGATGTCAGCATTAGCCAGGTGCAGTGGATAAAGTCAGATAGAAAGTAATTTATCTCATTTAAGACATTATCCGGATAATATCGACATACCAGAAGAACTTGGGTAACGGGGGGGGAATGAGGAATAAGATTTATAAAACTAAGCACGTTTCAATAGGGGAATTTATTTGAAACAATATTTTGAAATTGGATCGGCAGGCACAACATTTTTAAAATCCCTCATGTTAGGCTTTATTTTCCACAAACCCTAACCAAATAGCTTAAAACCCATCCTAGCTTAAATTAAGCTCATAGCTTAAAACTCACCTAACCTATTTAATTAATTATCCTAACCCAACCAAATTTGCCCCAAAATAGAAATTTCCCTACCCAATGGATAAGCAATAGTATTGGTTAAAACTTGAAAACATTATTCAATCCCCCCTCTCAACATTGCTACGTATTTTGGTAACGTCAACTTATTGGATAATATTGACCTTTTGGGTTCGGGGCTTTACCATGGGATATTTTTATTATTTTATTTTATTATTTTATTGGGGATGGGACTTTTGGGAATCCCCGATTCCTGGATCCCTATAAACATATATTTTTGATAGTATGGGGTTCGTTTAAAATCTCAAATAAGTGGGCCTATTCGAATACTTATTATGAAATACCTTGACTTGATTAAAAAGTTTAAAGCAATTTTAGTAAACGGGGAAATATAGGCCCAAGATTTGAAGTTGAGAGGGTAAAAAAATCTCAAAAAGGACAAAATAAAAATTGTATTAATATAATTAATTTAAAAAGGGGGGTTTCTGTGTAGTTTATGACGTAATATATTATATGAAAAACAAAATAGGTACCGATTTGTCATTTATAATCAACCCTAACGCAACGTTTGAAAATCAATTTATAAATATTTTCAATTTAACTGAAGTGGTACATTTTTAAAGAATTTGAATTCAAGATTCGAATAAATTTCAGATTCGGATTCAAGAAATATAGAATTTAACAAATCTCAAATTTATATTATATTTTTAAATTGAAAAATGGCACCTGACGCCAATGCTCTAACACTGAGCTATCCAGGAATCGTCCCGTCCCCTGGGTCATTCTTCACTCATTTTTTAAAAGGCAGAGTCTGTGTGGACGTGCGTATAATCGTCGGCTACAATGTGTGAGCAATTAAGCTCGCAGCTATCAAAATAAGGGATCCACCTTGGGATCGGTAGTATTAATGCTGTTAAATGTGCAATTACAACTGTAGAAATGCACACATCAAAATGGGAATTAATAGCAAATCTATTAAATTTGATAATCAAGGGCATAGCGTTTATCAGATCCTTTGACTTGAAAAATGAGCATTGGCGTATTAAGCCAAAGTTCTAGGTTTTGATTGCCGTTTTTCAGGTGTTATTTTTCAATTTTAAGTATATTATTATATTTAGATGCGGCTATAACCGTAATTATCAAATATAAGTTTTGTTATTTAATCCACTAATATATATTACTCACCTAGTTTATGTTACCTAACTGACCAAGTATCAAATTATTCACATTATGTCAATAAATGTTATAATATTTAAAATATAATACCTAGGTTATTTAGACAACTGTTGAATATGAAAATTGTTTTACATTTTGTTTCCACTAAACAATTCCCAAACTAATAAACCACATTACTGTGGAAGTGTCAGCCTTATACCAAATATTTTGTGGTTTATGGTAGCTGAATTTTTTTCCTTTTTCTATTGTTTTTAATAGTTTCTTAATTCAAAATATATCATATTTTATCATTTACCTGTCAAATTTTTAAACTAACAATTTTTTTAAATAAAAAAACAAAAGCTTAGACTAATAATTTAATTGTTGTTATTTATTAAATTTGAAATAAAAATGTAATAAAAATGTGGGACTTTTTTCTAATGTTAATAAGGGCTTGTTTTTGTTTAGGTTATACTAATGGAGGGGGAGGGGTAGTGTTCCCTCTTGCTTGTTTTTTAGTTTTTAATAGTTGTTTGTAGGGTGTCTTGAAAAACTTTCCCTTTGACTGTAACAAAAACTGTGACACAATATTTTATCGCTTTTAACTTTGACCCGGGAGTATGGATTCTGTTTAAACACCCAGGGAAGTACAGTGTGGTTCTTATTCGAGGAAATTGTTTCCAATGCATTTCTTAACTGGCCACGTGGTATAGTGGTCAGCGCACCTGGTTACGAACCTAGGCTCCAAAATTCTATTCCTTGCTGGGACCATGTGTTTAATTTCCCCCCCCTCCCCCCCCCCGAAATGGAGTACAATCCCCCATGAGCTATAGATTCTGGCTACCCCTATACGTATGTTAGGCAAGTGTTTCCACTAGTTACATACCTTCATATTCACCATCATCATCCCTCATTTTATCGGACAAGGAAAGAGCCCCACGGAAAGGAATTTTAAGAATAGTTTGTTGGGCGTCTTCTGGACAAAAGTACATAAGAAATAGCTAATTTCTCACCAATTGGTCTACAAGGGATGTAACCTTGACACGCATATATAAGTAAATAATTCAAAAAAATTCTGTCTAAAATTATGAACATATACATATTTTATCTTATGCTGCTTTTATGTTTAAAATTTTGCAGCCAGGCTCTTTTATGTGTTTTTAGACTATCCTCTAGATATGTACAAATTATTTGGAGACTGTTACTTTATCACGCAAGAACCACTAAACCCAAATTGTTCTAAGATTTTGCGTGGACATAGCTTGGGGCGTTTGGTAATGTATATGCTAAATAAAATTTACGACCGCCATTTGTTTCAAGATGACATCTACAAAAATTAGTATTTGCCATTTCTTTTGGTTTCTGCTTATCGAATTTTCATTGAATTAAATTTAAAAGGTTTCCCTCGATAATATTAAAATAATTTGTTGTCATATTTAAAGAAAATTGCGCTATCCAACACTAAATTCTAGGCCGCCAAAGCTCTATTTCCTAAGCTGTAGCAAGCCTGACAATGGCTAGTTAATAAAAAATAATAATAATAATAATAATAATAATTGTTATTAAATTCGTTGGTTTTAAGAGAATAGGCGATGAAATCATGGCGGTATTAAAAAAACCCATATCCCATTCAAAGAACGGGTCAAAATAAAATCAATGAATTTAACAAACAGCCAAATTGTAAAAAAAAATTGGTACGGAACTCCACACGAACTTTCTCGTGCTATTGTTTGAAAATTTGAAAATTTACTCAAAAAATCGTAATATAGGCCTATGTGAAACAAAATAATATAAACTAGCACCCCAAGAAAAAATTGCACTATACTTATGTAAAACCTTTCTTTTAGTCCCGGTTTAAAATTTTATAATTTTGTTTTAAAGAATTAATATCCTCATTTGTATTTTTGGACAGATAAAAAAAAGATCAATGTTGGGTCCACAAGGGTCAACACTTTGTATTAAAATTTCAACACCCGGGTTTTAAAATTTTCGACATTTTATTGGTGTTTGCAAATTTCAATGCCATCGCATTGGTATTAAATTCTTCATTTATAAATTTTGACCAATAAAAAATGTAAATATTGACTATTGAGTCTAAAATGGGATATAGATAATTGTTGTACAAACATTTCCCCTAAGAGGTTTTAAGGAAAAACAACATAAACTTTTAGAGACTTACTTATATTTAATTACTCTAGGCATTGGAGAATTATTGCTTAAAACTTAAATAGTATCTTTTTAAAAACTAAAGCTCACAAAATTGTATTAATATATTTGCCAATATCTCAAAAACTGTTTGGATTTATAAAAATATATTTTCATATAAAAGTTTTAATTTTAATAGTACTACAATTTTGCAATGAAAGTTATTTAGTATCTTAAATAGTTGGGAGATACGGAAGTTTCTGCTCCTGTTAAGTACCCAAAAATTTTTATTTTCATGGTAAAATAAAAAATAGCCAGTTTATTTATAATCTTAATCAACACCTAGATACAAATTTTAATCAAAATACATTATAGTTAATTTTGAGAAAATCAATTTGTTTTCTCTTTTTTCCCTTTTCTTAAACCCTCTTAATTTTAAATTTAAAACAAACACACAGCATATGTCATTTTTTAGGGTTTGGGGAGTCTTGAGACGTCGACATCCATCAACATTTAGGTTAAATTTTCTTTTGCGGTCGCAATACTTTTACCTTTTGTGTTCAAAAATTTTAAAAACAATATATATATATTCGTTTAGCTTGAATTTATAGGTTTAATAAAACTCATGTTTCTGATAAAATATTTTTATTATTAAGATACATATTTGTAACGATAAGTAATTTCTATCTCAATAATTTAGGATATATTATTAAAAAAAAAAAAATTATTTACGCATCAGACGGAGCCCTTAAAGGGCATTTACCAAAATATTGAGAGAAGCATTTTTTTTGGAATTTTATAAAAGTTAAGAAATGAAATTTAATCCAAAACGTTAGAGCCGATTTTTTGAGAAAATCAAATTTTTCTCTTTTCGCCCCTCAGCAAAACTACCCTAATTTTAGGGTTAAATATCCAAATTTTCCCAAAACCCCGGGTCGACTTATGAAAACCCCAAATCCAAGTTTTAACCCCCAAAAGGTAAAAAAAGTTTAGGCTTTAGTTGGAGGTACAGACAGACATACGGAAAGTCAAAACAAATTTTTTTTAATTCTGTGGATCATGAAACGTCAAGATTCATTAAAATCTTGAGTTCGATTTTTTTTTGACGATCACAATACTTTCTCTACCCGTAAGTAGCGGGGAAAGTAAAATGTTAATACAGCATTGCTTACAACTATGTGCTCACGAGCTTTACACTCCCCCAAAAAATTTAGTTTCCCTGGTATTTTATAAAAAAAAATTGGTCTTTTTGAAACCTTTTAATACTCCTTTCTTTGGTTTTGTGAAAAAAATTAAAAAACAAACATTTTTTGTTTTTAATTCTATGTTTATTTCTGTGAATCGAGTGGATGTTTTTGTTTCGTATTTTTTATTTAAATTATGTAAAATCACTTTCGTGACATTACAAATATATTTTTTTAATTGTAAAAATTTATTATAAGCTAGTTTTAAATAAAGGCTTGGAAAATTCTACAGAAATAATTCTTAAAGTGTAGTTTCCCCAAATTCTAGGCTCAAACATTTTATTTAATCAGTAGGCACCTCCTTAGTAGAGCATGTTTAAGGTACTCTTTTCAGTAGATTATACCACCGATGACGGGAGATCTAGTTCGAATTTCGATTGAGTATACTGAGGGTAGTTTTCCCAAAATCCTGTTCCACTTTTTCTTTCTCTACTAAAATGCGTTACCTTCCTTTTAAATATTACATTCCTAATCCCTAAAATCATTTAGAGTATTTAATAGATTACATAAAGCGAAAAACCCAAACGGGTATTAAGACGAGGTGCTAAAATAAATAGAAGGCCTACGTTGGTTTTTAAATACTTAATCCAAAGTGAAGGTGTGGGAAAAGTAGGAAGAGGGCAATGTTTTTGCAGCTTTTATAGCAAAAAAAATTTGTTCCTCAAAAATAAATCAAATATTGTTTGATAGAAATATATAGTTTAATTTTTTTACATGGGGGACCTTAAACATTTCTTGACTATCTGTAAGGGTGCTCTGGAATTTTAACTTTTAATTTAAAAAGTTTATATGCTCTTGACGATATTTAAGAACTGTTGATTTTCACATGTTAAGAAAATTAAACAATGTTTCTGCTAACGGTGACCAAGTGTAAAAAGAGTATAACGCCACAGACCATTTGGGCCACCACCGATAAATTTTAAACAAATTTTTTTAAAACAGAAACTTTTGGGTCATAGAAAGAAAAAAAAATTTTGAAAGGGGAAAATTTCCCAGGGGAAAAGGCCCTACTTTTTGGAAGGGTTGAAAACCAATCAAAGGGTTTTTTTTTTTTTTTTTTTTTTAAAAGATATAAACACTTTTTTATGACATCGGGAAACCCCTTTTTTCTTAACAACGTTAAATACATTCACCGATGAAAAAAAGGGTTAAAATTTGAAAAATTACAGCTTTTTTATATAAAAAATTTTGTAGACTTTGATATGATATTCCTTTAAAAATTAATTTTTCTTTCTTTCGGGTAAAACCCAAAAAATTTGTCTTCAAAAAAAATGCGTTTTCGGGAATTGTGGACCCCACTTTGGGAATTTTTTTTGGAAATTTGCTGAGCTAAGGGAAATTAGCTCACACAACCATGGACTTTTTCACCTCTCAAAGATCTCTATTTTTTCAAGGGAACACCCCAACTGTTTTTTTTTCCCCCCTTTCCCCAAAAAGGTCTATGTGGTTTTTTTTCGGGGCCCCCTTGCCTAAAAAGGCCTTAATTTCTTTCCCAAAATGCAGTAATCAACCATATCAATTTTAATTTACGATTGATGGGGGTTTCTACGTAACATTTCAATTGAGTAAAACCCTTTTGGCCCGGGATGTAGCCCCGGGGGAGTCAACGCAGGGGTTTACCCGGGTAGGTATTTTTTCCCCCCACCAAAACCACCATAGTTTTATGGGCGGGGTTGCACTAAAAGGGTGCACCGAAAACTTCCACAGGGCTAAAAATAACGTTTTCGCTTTTCACGCTGATTTTTTTCATTTGGGGGTTTATTTTTCCCAGGACTGACTACCGGACTGACAATTTCCCCCTCTCGAAACGGCGATTTTGTGTATCTTTTGCTATGTAATTCAAAAAATTTTTAGCGACAAATAATGTAAAGGTTTTATTTAAGCATCGGCTCATTTTTTTGGGGGGTTTGGGGAAGAACTGGGTTTTGTTCTAATTCAATCCTCGGGTAAATTGATTTTAAAAAATTTTGGGAATTTAATTGGGCTGATAGTCAAGAGTTTTAAAAGATTTAAAAAAAAGGGGTTTTGTTCAATGAGCAGATATAGTTTCTTCCCAATATGTACTACTTGTGTTGTTTATTTTGCAAAGGGGGCCTTACCGCATGATTTGATTTTAGGGTTAAAATTTATTTTTTTAAAATACAGCCACACTATGACTTTTGGGGCCCAAAATTTTAAAACTTTAAAATTGGTTGTTGGCAAAAGTTTTTTTGAATAGCCAAAAAGGGGGAACTTTTCTTGATCCCTAGTGGGGATTGCTAGATGTTTTTTTTATGACAAATTGGGTTCCTTGGCCCTGGCTAATTATCTAGTATTGTGTTATTATGAATCCGGGGCATTTTACTGCTTATTATGGGTCTCCCCTTTCGGGGTTTATACCTTGAAGACAATTTTGTTCGTAAGTTGGCCCATTAAAGCTCTAGGCTGAAACTTTTTTTTGCCCTAAGGGGGGCTAATTTCCCCTTATAGGAGGGACTGGGGTTTTTAGCGCCTCATAATTGTGCTATGAAAAATCACTATTATTTTGGCCTTTGGGTCACCTTCTTTTTTTAAAAATATTATTCCCCTTTAGATAGGGGGTTTTTTAGTTGCTTAATTGCTAGTTTCCCAAAATAGCAAAGTTTCTTAAAAACCTAAAGGAGCAAAAGTAATGGGGTTAAATTGGTCATTTTTTTGGGGGTTTTCAGACTTAAATCGACGAGTTTCTTTTTTTGGGGTTTTAAATTTCCCAAGGGAATTTATTAAAATGTTTAAAAATTTTTGGGGCTCGCCACATTTTTCACTTTGTTGCGTGGCCAAATTTTGTAGGGTTTTGTCTTCTCGGGGCCTTTATGATCCTGGATATTAAAACCCCAAACAATAATTTGTTTTAGGGGGGACCACAATTGTCTAAATTTGCCTTTACTCACAAGGCTAATTTTTACGGGGAAATTTTTTGTTTTCAGTTTATTATGTATTTCTTTACCTACTTGTTTGGGGATATTACACCCCAAACAATCACTTTAATCTTTATTACAAAAAGACAAGGGAAACCCAAAAAATGAACTACCCTTAATTTCACATACTGTACTTTTGTTATTTGTCTCTTTAAAAAAAAAACTCGGGGTTTTTATTTGTTTTTTTTCTTTCTTTATGTGTGTTTTTTACCTTCTCTAACCCTTTTTGGGAGGTACAAAATTTAAAACTGTTTTTTGACAAAACCCCAAATATATGTTTTTTTTAAAAAAAAAGAAAAAAAATTTTTTTGGGTAAAAATTTAGGGAAATAATGGTCAAAAGGAATCGTTTCCCCTATTTTTGTATTTCCCGGGGATTGTAAAAAAGGAATCGCTTCCCCGTGTGTAAAACTTGGGGAAAACATTGTCAAAAAAGGAAATCGCTTCCCCAGTGAATACTTGGGGAAATCATTGTAAAAGGGGGGAATCGTTTCCAACCCTGTGTATTTGTTTTTTGGGAAATCTTTTGTCAAAAGGAA
>JBCFYV010000870.1:0-83425 GCA_039000515.1 Timema cristinae | reverse complement strand
TCTATTATTTTATTAAGTTTTAAATAAAAATATATGTAAATAGTTGTTATATGAACTGGGAGCTTAGTGCATTTACAGTGGTGTATGGTCACGTTCTCAATGTGCTAAGTGCAAAGCCAATTTACATACGGGTTTCATGTAAAAACTTAAGTTTGGCTAACATTCATACTGAAGTAAATAGTTTTGTAAACAGTTTTCAAATGTACCAGTTAAATTGTTCTGAGCTTAGAAAAATAAACTATTTAGATTTTCATTTTATGCTACGTGAATGAAAATTTGTGTCTACCAAAATAAGTAAATGGGTGTAATAACTTTATAAATTTATATAATATGTAAAAAAATATATGAAATCATTCATTATAAAGATTTTTTGAAAACCGCATTATTTGTAGGTCTAACTATTCATTCATGAGGTATGTATATAATAAATCTTGCTGTAAGGTAAGAGATAATGGCCCAAAAATATCTAATGTAGCATATCAAATAAAAATTCCTCTAATTCCTGATTATAATCATATATCTTCAAAACTTTATTTTCTTGTATAAAATTAAATTAACTACAGCAAAAGAATTGTGAATATATATATAATATTTTTTTGATATGTTAATAAACCATAGTTTTGAAAATATATTTAAAAAAATAGAAATTAAATAATTTTAATTAAATTGTATTGATTTATTATTATTAAGGAACCGTATAAATGGATTAAAATGATAGAAAAATAAAAATAATTGTCTCATAAATAAAAGTTTGGCGAACTTTCTCATAAACACTTACAAAAATGAGGAAATATCTGTGGCAACCTTCGCACACAAAACCTAACAGGACTTTGGCACTCTTTGCACACCAATTCTGAAATAGGCGTGGCACTAAAATGGTTAAATTAAAAAATATACCTGAACAAGCAAAGCAAACTTAGCGTACCCACACCAATTTTTTAATACTGAGATACCCAGGAATTGCCCCATGCTCTGGGTCATTTTTCACTCATAGCTTAAGGTCATTCGATAATGAGAAATAATAAGCTTTTTTTGCATCTATATCATTTTTGCAGGGAATTTAACTTCGGTGAGGCTAGGAGATCTTTATTGGAAAATATAGCATGTAGCAATCTCTCAGCCCATTTCTGCAACGCCACCAAATAAGCAAGCCAGCGTCCGCTTTTCTTGGGTGTGTCAATATTTGGGATTATTCGACCCTCTGCCTTGGTCTGGCACTTATGTTATGGTAGTTGGTGTTGTCTCTACAATCAGTACAGCCAAAACAAGAAATGTCATGAAATGGATATTCCCAATGATCAATTTGGACACATTAATAAAACCAACGAGTGGAGTTAGGTAAAAAAAAAAATCTAAATAATGTCACTGTGTGTTAAAAAAATTAAATAAAATAGAATTATCGGGGTATAAAAGGAACATATGGTTAAAAAATGATGTAATTTTACTACTTTTAAACTGCATATAAATAAAAATATTTTTCTTGAAAGTATAAAAGATATTTCACTATACACCTCATATGCTTGCATAAATTTCAGCCCCAGGCATTAATTACTATGCTAAGTAATGGTATATGAAAAGTATAAAATAGCAAGTTTGAGCCCTTTTAACTCATGAACTGTAATGATATTAAATTATTTAATCACAATATATGTTACTTGTTAAAATTGTATAATAAAATTTTATTGTCAAATGACCTTAAGGCAGAGTATGTAAAAAAGAAGTGCACATTCTTGATGCTTCTCAAGAATGAATGTCATGTTTCAGATTTCCAGGTTTATTGTTTTTCTAGTCACTAACATCAATGATCAAATAGTCTTAGCCATAAGTTTGTTTGTTTTTTTTTTAATATCGGTATTAGGTGCATAGCCCCACAACTATACTTACCCAGTTGTCACCCCTTAAAGAAGATTTAAGTTTAACACATCTAAGGTTTGAGTTCTTTGTAATTTTGCCATAGCTTTGGTTTGCATTTTTGTGATAATAAAGGGAGAAAGGGGGAAAACCTAATGATTAACTTAATGCAGTTGTCTATTCCACCACTACACCCCCTACCATCCTTACTAGGTGCCTGTTTCAGAAAACTACAAATATATAATTTACAAGTTACAAATTAATGGTTTACAACCGGAAATATAAAGGGTTTTTATAAAGAAAATAGTATGACTTGTATATTCTAGGGAAATTGTGGAAAGTATTTACAAGTCGGTTGTTTTATATTATAAGTGAAATATTAATATATACATATTAGTTCCCCATTGTTAAAGCAAACAAATGTACACAAACCAATTTAAAATTATTTTGTTACAGCCTTATAAAAATACATCAGTTATCAATCAAACCATATGGACCTAAAATATATTTTGGTAGGAGCTTCCTCAATTAGAGCTAAGAGATAAAATAAAATTATGAAAGTAGATTATATTAATTTTCTTAGTGTTTGAGGCTCAACACTATCTAGGTCATTGCATAGTTTAATTTGTTCTTAACCAAGGCTGTCTCGTCTCTTCCCTTCCCATGCTTGGGCTTTCCTTTGTAACTGCCTCTGGCCCATGGTGGGAGTCATATGTAACACCCAAGGACGCTGCACCCACACCATGTGTAATACCCAAGGACGCTGCCCCCCACACCATGTGTAATACCCGAGGGTGCCGCACCCGCACCATTGTGTAATACCCAAGTGTGCAGCACACTGCTGGGATCGTGTTAGAGTAAGCACGGTTCCCTACCTGTATTTCCTATTGTGTTCCTATGTATGTGCCGATCAAATTTTTACATTTCTCCATGCACAAGATGATAAATTTATTCTCTAATAAGAGATGCAAACAATTAATTTATTTTGTATATTGAGTTTTATTTTAATCTCAAGTTATAACAACATAATATACTTCTGATCCTGTGATACATCTGTACTCTTGTTAAGTACAATAGCATCTTACTACATTTTAAATTTAGTACGTGTGATACACGTCTGTTCACTTGTTGAGTTTCATTACATCTTACTACATTTTAAATTTAGATAAGTGTGATACACGTCTACTCACTAGTTGAGTTCCAACTACGTCTGTGTCAGGACACACTCTGCACATTGTCTTTCTGAGAACATACCTTCCCTCCTCTTTGCTGATGTCGGAGACTAACTTTCGTATCATGCGATATTCTGAACCTATCACAAGAGTTGACGCTTAGTTCTCTCTCTGCCTTTTGGTTGGTTGGACAGTGGCATCCCAAAATGCATCAGAAAATCATGGAACTTTGTTGAAACTGATCTAATCTGCTACATCAGTGAATCTGAAGTGTTGAAAAGAGAGCGATAGACTTTTCCATTGTTAACTGTGTAATTCACCCAGTAAGCAAAATTTAGTAAAATAAAAATGTGTTTACTTTTAAAATGCCCAAAATACTCCTGGATTTACAAGTGCTTATAATCTACATTTAGTTTTATGAAACTCAACTATAACCTTATTTGTAAAAAAATTTTAAATGGTAAAACTTAACGTATAGTTACAAGTGTTTATTTGTAGCATAATTTTCTCATTATTTACAATTTACAGGTAAATTATCTTGTAAATTGTAGACTTGTAGCCTTATGAAACAGGCTCCCGATACAAGACTACATATTTCTGTGGGCGAAACTAGGTTAAGGCTAGTGTGAGACAAAACAATCAAACATTTGTAAAGTTAAAAGCTGCACTTATGACCTTATAAATAAGGTATCACTCTCCATTCACCTTAAGATTTTTATTTAACCTCAACAACATTAGTTTATTTAGAATATTATAAACATGCATTACTTCTACTATATTGTTTTAAAAGTTATGCATCATTATAGCTATTATACATATACACAGAGATACATGCTTACAACTTTGTCTATAATACTATCCCTTTTCTACATTAAAGTTTATTCAAGCCTGTTGGGACTCTTCATTTACCTGTACTGTAACTTTGGTAATTTGCATAGGCTACAAGAAACCAATCGTGTTGTGTGGAAATTCACCGAGCTCTCACAGCACAGTGAAAATCATGGTGTTGGTTCACTTCGAGCTCGCATTGAAGTATCAAATGGTCCAAGTTCTCAAGCTACCATAGCTACACAGTTCAATTGTGAAGGGACAACCTTGTCTGGAGTAGAGTTTGAATTATTTGGCCCAGGCTATAGACTTTCCCTTGTCAAACGAAGATTTGTATCAGGTGAGCCTATACTAGTTTAACATATGTGGTTTTGTTTCTTTCTAAGAGAACATTAGCCACATTTTCATTCAAAACTTTGCTAATCTTAAAATTGACATAATTTTAATCACAGGAATGAGAAATGTATTAGTTTGTACAATTTACTTACTAACAATAAGAACCTACTCTACTGATAAAGATGAGGAGATAACCAGCCTTAGTCTAACCATTAGTGCTACTGCTTTTATACTAACCTTGTTGACTAACCTCGTTGACTAACGTCATAAAACCTGCCGTTTTTTTAATTTTTAATTTATAATGGTCTATAGCTAGAACTCATTGATAATTTTTTTTATAACTAGTATTTCTCCAAATAAAAACTACATTAAACATAATAATTTGGTTTTCTGCTTCACACCTTGATTTTTCCAAATAATCTACCTCTAAACTTAATCATGCTTAAATATATTAATTAGATTTTCTGTGATTGGTAAAGATAGTAGTTTTTCAAATTCATATAACTTAGACAAAGGATTTGTGTGTAAGTATGAAACTAAGAATCTATTGAATATAGCCTTATCCAATGGCATATTTATTATTATGAAGAAGGAGAGATTGAAATAATATAGATGAATCCTACCTTATTTATAAGCTCTAGCTGATGGTTTATATTTTAATAAATATTATATTATTCACTTTTTTTTTTTTCACAAATGACACAACTGAGTTTATAATAGCACTCCCAGAAAGAGATTTAACAATTCTTCTACTTCCTATTTATAACTAGATTGAAACTAAATTATCCAAACATCATTTTAATGCACAAGGACAAAATACTTTTTTCTAAGTCAAAAGTAAAAGCAGATAAGGCAATGTTCTTATTTCCAAACAGGAAAACCTCCAATGATTCCATATTTATTATACAAATCAAATACTAACATATGAAATACTTATTTTATTGTTTAACTCACATGTAATATTTTGTGTTTTGTTTGTGTGTGTGTGAAATAGTTTTTACTGTAGATCTTTGTATCCTATAAAATAAATAGTATAGAACTCCGCACGAACTTTCTCTCTCTAGTATTTAAAAATGGAAATATTTATTCAAAATATGTAGTATAATCTAATATAATATAATATACACTAGCGAATCTGAGAAAAAATTGTGTAATACATTTGTAAAACTTTTTGGACTTACTGTTTTAAATTTTATAATTATATTTTTAAAAATCAACGTCTTCATTTGTATATTTGGACCAATAAAAAATATCGATATTGGGTCACCAAGGGTCAACACTTTGTATTAAAATTTTGACTTCCGGTTAAAATTTTCAGCATTTTATTAGGGGATGCACATCTTATGATTATTGCATTGCTACTAATTTTCTCTTTTATACAGGGTTCCTACGGTCTGGAAAATCAGGGAAAGTCAGGGGGAAAAAAAATAGTCAGGAAAGCTTTAAAAAGGTCAGAGAAATGACAATTCATGTCACACTTAGAAAAAAACAACGAAAATATTTTTCGTATTTACTGCGTCATAAGCCACTCCCCCAATGAAGAAAGCTGAGGGGCACTTACCATGCTAAAACTTGCTGTAACACAAGTTTTGGTAGCATTTTATTTCAGAAGTTGAACGCAGAAATCTCCTGCCTGCACATGACAATTCTTTTAACTTTAATGATCCATTGTTTTGGTTCTTGTTCAAGGTTTGGCATCGTTATCGTTGGATACAGGGAATTAGGACTGATTGGGCTACACCAGCAATGTCTAACAAAAAAAAAGTTTTTAACCAGCTCTGGCTAAGCTCAGAGCATTTTCCTGAATTCTCATACTGGATCAGTGGCGTTGAAAGTAATAAGTTGTAGGCATTTTATAAAGTGTGCAAAAAAATTATAAACCTAAGTAATATAGGAAAGCAAGCATTAGCTTCTCATGCAAAAGGACAAACTCATATAAAAACTCTTGAAACTTTGACAAATCAACGCTCTCTGTTGACTTTTTTCTCAAAAAAGTCAAGTGATTCAGGTTCATCGAGCTCCCCTGCTTCAACAGAATCTCTGGCACACAAAGAAATTCTACCTAGTGGTGATTCGGCTGGTTACTCGAAGAGTTTTTCTGTTTCATCGGAAATCGTAAAGCCGTAGAAGGAAGCTGTTGCCAAAAGTGAAATTAGTGTAGTGCCTCTAAGAAACCATAATACTTTTGTTATAATAGATGATATAACTAAGGCGGAAGTAATTTGGGCTATACAAGTTGTTTACAAAAAAATGTATTTCATTTCGTTCAATAATTTAAGTACAATTTTTCAGTTGATGTTTCCCGAGTGTTCCATTACCAATGCCTTTACCTTGGTGGAGACAAGGCTGCATACTTCATTGTGCATGGCTTGGCTCCATTCTTTCATAACAATTTACTGGACCGCCTAAAATCATGTAACAACTTTGTAATTTGTTTTGATGAAGCGTTGAATAAAGTTATTCAAAGAGGACAAATGGACATTGTAATAAGATTCTGGGACAAAGAAAATCATAAAGTCATCAGTCGTTACTTAAACAGTGTGTTTTTCGATAGGAGCGCCACTTAAGAATTACTGAAGCATTTTCTGCATGGTATTTCTCCTCTTCCACTCTCTAAGTTGATACAACTGTCAATGGATGGCCCAAATGTCAATTTAAAGTTTATAACACTTCTTCAGGAACACATCAAATCTGTCACAGACAATGAAGTATGTAGTTTGCTAAATCTGGGAACATGTGGGCTTCATGTTGTGCATGGTTCCTTGAGAACAGGAGTGGATTCTATTGTTTGGGATATAAGTAGCTTATTGCGTCACATGTACTACCTGTTCACTGACTCTCCAGCTCGTCGAGCAGTGTTTACCCAGTTGACAGGGTGTGCATCTTTTCCATTGAAATTATGTGGTGTGCAGTGGTTAGAAAATGCAAAGTGCTTTCAAAGGGCATTATAAATTTGGTACCTGTTGTTTAAGTTTCTCAAAGAAGCAAAACTTCCTAAAACAAAACCTGTAGAGACACTGAAAAGAGCAGCCTGTGATTCATTCTAAAGTGTAAACTAGCTTTCTGCAAGACAATTGCAGACGAATGTCAGCCTTTTCTGCAAAGGTTCCAGACATCAAAACCAATGACTCCATATCTTTTTGATGCTGTAGAGAAACTTCTAAGATACCTTATGAATCGTTGCGTGAAACCTGATATGATGAAGTGCACGGGTCTATCGAAACAAAAAATCAGAAAAGTTGATCCTTAACCAAAATATTGATGTAGGATTTGCAACAAAATGTTTGTTAGGAGAAACTGCAATCACAGTAGCAGAAAGATAAAACCTAGAATTTATACACTAATGCCGCAGTATGTTAACCACCATGATTGCAAAACTACAAGAAAGAAGTCCCTTAAAACAGAAAGCTGTGAGAGGTTTGTCTTCATTGGATCCTTGTGTTATTCAACATTCACCTCAACTGAGCCAGAAGAGATTTTCTTTTCTTTTGGAGGAACTCAACCATGCCAACATCATAAATGATGTTCTTGCTGAAAATGCCAAGAAAGAATACTTGGATTTTTGCAACCTCAAAAAATCCCAGCTTCAAAAAAAATGTTGTCCTTGTGATCAGTTTAGTGATGAAGTAGAACTTGACGCTATTTATGGTAGCTTTCTAATAGGAGATGCAAACTCCAAACATCTATGGGAAGTAATAAAGATTTGCCTTGTCTTGTTGCATGGGAATGCAACTTTTTAAGGTGTTTTTTCAGTCAATAAATCTTTACTGGTTGAAAATATGCTTGAAAAACAGTCACATTCATGATGAAATACAAGAAGCAGGAGGGATTAAAAATATACACATTAGCAAAAAGATGTTGGATTACGTGAGAGGTGCAACTGAAGAGAAACAAGAAGCAATTGAAGTGGAGTTGCAAGGACTGAAGAAGAAAAACAAGCTTCACTTTATTAAATATAACATAGTATCTTATTGTATAACTTTTTATAATTTTAATAAAAAGAAAATTGACTTGAGACATGAATAATATGAAAGCAGACACAGTTCCTCTTGTTGTGAGCTATTCAGTTCAAGATATGTACAGTTTAGGTAGAATAAGACTGTAATGATACCAAACTTTTTATGATGTTCTTATTGGCCTGTTATTTAGTACATATTTCTGCACATGATACCAAAGTGAATCAAGTTTGTTACAACTTTTCGATAGGGTTAGACATATTTAATTATTTTTCAATCATTATCCCTGAACTGATTGGCAAGACATCTTCTTTCTTATTCTTCCATGAGAGGTGAGGTAAGGTCGACTGTAGGGGAGGAGGAGGCCGAAATAAATGTATTTAAATTAAGATTTTCACATGTATAGTATCGTAAAGTTATATTAGAAATTTTATGAGAAATTGGTCAGGGAACTTGGGAAAATAGTCAGGGAAAAGTCAATGAGAATTTTTTTACAAATACTCTAGGAACACTGTAAATTTTGACCAATAAAATAGGTAATTATTGATTATTGAATCTAAATTGAGATATATCATATCTGTACCAGGGATGGATTCAGGACGGGAGAATGTGGGGTGCGCGCCCCCCTTCAGGAAATTAAACCATTTAAATCTATGTTAAAGTCACTACTAGTTTTATTGTGACGTAATACTATCACTAAACAGATTTTATTTTTTAAATTGTTATTGGTAATTTTATTAAATGATTAATATATGGTAGTTATTATAAATACTTAAGACAATCACATTAAGTATTAAAGTGGTGAAAATAGTCATTAATGAAATTACACACGTTTAGGTTGCGTACTTCTCACCTTGTTGCACAAACCTTGTTTATGTTTAAATTTATTTTATCACTTTTATTATTACTATTTCAATTATTATTAATAGATAAAGATCTTTAAAATAACGTGCTTTAAACAAAATCTTTGACTAATACCACACACACACACAGTGTTAGTATGGCTTAGTGGTAAAATTTCGATTCAGAATGAGAAATAACTATCTATATTATAGAGTGGAGTTAAAGTTCGATTGTTCGAAATCCGAATAGTTCCATCTATTTTGTCTAATTGATTGGTAAGCTAAAAAAAAAATTATTTACATAATTGTTATATAATTTTGAAACTTATTTCCCTCTCAATAATCACTATTTGTTGATATTCTTATTTGCTTATTATACATTTCAATATGAATCGCAAATTTCAAGTTATACCCTTCATTAGAGGATTATTTTCAAGTTTAGCGTGACACTGAAAAATTACTTAAGATTTACTAAAAAATGTTGAAATATTTTTGTGTCAAAGTATCTTGAGATGCCTACTTCCCCCCCCCCCCCCCCCCCCCCCATCCCCCCGAACCCGCTCTTCCCCGACCCGATCCTGATGGGAGAACCTGCGTCCCTCTGCCCCCATCACAAAAATCCTGGATTCGCTCTTGAGATATAGAAACATTTCCCCTAAGATGTTAAAGGGAAAACATCAACTTCTTTAAAGACTTACTTATTTACTTACTCTATGGCATTAGAGAATTATTGCGTTTAAACTTAAGAATTATCTCTTCACAACTAGAGCTCACAAAATTGTATCAATATATTTACCAATATCTCTGCAACTATTTGTTTTATAAAAATAAATTTCCAAGAAAAGTTTTATATTTTTAATAGTACTAAAATTTTACAATGAGAAGTTATTTAGTATCTCAAATAGTTGTGGAGAAATAGAAATTTTTGCTTCTGTAAAGAACCCTTAAAATCATTTTCATGGGGAAATGAAAAAAGCCATTTTGTTATAATCTTAATCAACGCCTAGATATGAATTTTAATCAAAATGATTATAGCTGATTTTTAGAATATGTAATTATTCTTTTTTCATCCTCTAGTAAATTGCTCTTAATTTTATGGTTAGCATTGCAAAAACCACTTTTTAGGGTTCGGGTGGACATAAAACATTGCCATCCATCAACATCTCTTGTTAGATTTTTTTGACTATCATAATACTTTACCCTTACAGTGATAGAAGAGTTAAAAAACATATATTTGCGTATAGCTTGAAAGTTATTGGTTTTATAAAAATATATTTCAAGTAAAAGATGTTTATTATAAATAGATCTACATGTATGCAATGTTAAGTAATTTCACATCTTAAAGAATTACGGAGATAGAATATAAAATTAGAATTTACGCAACAGACCAGAACCCTTAGTAATTTTGCCGAAAAGTTGAGAGTAGCCATTTCGTTTGTAATATTTATCAAAGCTTACAAATTAAATTAAACCAAAATCATTAAAGCCGATTTTGATAAAATCTATTATTTTTTTCTCCTTCTGCCCTTAAGGAAACTACCCTTAATTTTAGGGTTGGATATCCAATTCCAAAAATTCCTCGGAATAGCACTATGAAAACCCTAGATACCAAGTTTTAGCCCAATCGTTAAAATATTTTAGGCTCTAGCCTGAGGTACAGGCAGACAGAAGGCATTGCCAAAAAACATCATTTTGGGATTTGGGGGATCATGAAACGTCTACATCCATCAAAATCTTGAGTTCAAATTTTTTTATGACCACAATATTTGCTCTACCTACCTGTAAGGTAGTGATAAAGTAAAAATATTGGTATTGGGTCCCCAAGGGTCAACACTTTGTATTAAAATTAAAATGTTGACTTCCTTTTTAAAAATTTTGACATTCCTTTAGTGGCTGCACATCTTATGTTTATTGCATTGCGATTAAATTCCTCATCTATAAATTTTGACCAATAAAATTGGTAAATATTAACTATTGAATCTAAAATGATATAGATAGATCATTGCTGTACAAACATTTCCCTTAAAAGTTTGAAAGAAAGTGAACATACACTTTTTGAGTGACTTGCTTATTTCTTACTCTATGATATTAGAGAATTATTGCGTTAAAACTTAAGTAGTATTTTCTTACAACTAAACCTCACAAAATTGTATTAAAATATTTGCCAATATCTCAGAAACTGTTGTTTTTATAGAAATATATTTAATTTTATTTTAATGATACTACAATTTTGCAGGTGACCTGGTGGTCTAGGGGTAAGGTGTCAGACTTCTGTGCTGGCGGCCGGTGTGCCGAGTGTCACGTCACTTATCTTTGGGCCCGCGCGCAGCGCGGTTTGCCCGTTCCCCCTCCCTCTTTCTGCCATGCGTGGTTAGCTGCGCACGACCTCCCCACGCCTCGCTCGTCGAGGTTGCAAGGCTCGCGCTTCGAGAGCGCAGAGTGGTTTCCTGACTCCGGTCAACACGGGTCAGTGGTTCATGAGCGGTTGGCTCTCAGTTCCGGGAGAGGGCAGAGCTGATCGAGGATAGAGACACCGTCATGCGCGGGATTGGAGATGGGGGGTTTCGCTTTCGAGATACAGTTGTGTAACCGGACCGACCAAGGGGGAAACGCAACCAAAGACACAAATAAAGACTCGTGTTAAAACATCAACCGGACAACTTTCTTCATACAACCCCTATACTAGAACTTGTATCGCGCCCCAACTCTGGCGCGCGGACCCCTAGCCGCGACACCGGTGACCACGGGGGCAGACACATGGTCTCCCACAACATTGTATGGGTCCACGAGAGGTTTGGGCACAGGATGGTAGCAGAGCGTGGTTTGTGTTTTCACAAGCGTTGTCACCGGTTGTCACTCGTCACCAGTCCAACCAACAGACCGCCCATTCGACTAACCCTTCGGCGAAGTGAACGGAGTCGTCTCTCGACGGGGCGAGAAGGACTTGACCCCCTTAAGAAGATAGTACTCAACCCAAGGGCATAAATCATCGTTGTCATCGCTGATGTCTCTTAGAACTTCTGGAAATCTACGTATCAGCTAAGTTGGCTTCGACTGTATATTTTCTCTAAAACCTTTTTTCCATTTCAATTGACACTCAATTAAGTCTTAATGATATGGCTATGATTGTTGTGTTTTGCTTACATTGGGACTATTGGACACGTTAACTATTATTGAGCTATTTGACACTAGTTTTGGTGAAACCATTAATTTAAAAAGTTTTCTATATCGTTATTATCAAACTTTAGCTAACTTTCAGTGTTATTATGTTTATAGTTAACCAATCTAAAGGGGAAGCTTAAATGTGGGTTATTCCTGCAAATGTTTCTAATAATGTAGAAGTGTTAAGACTTAACTATTTTTTGAATAATTTATTTACGAACAACAACCAAATAGATAGTTTTGTTTCAATGACTTTAGCCAAATCTTGTTAAGATTAGGATAGTTTTATTTTCTATTTGACATGTGGGGAGGGGCAACGCCATATGTGAGGCAAGTATTGTTTACAAATATATTAGTTAATAAGATGTACCAATCTTACAATGACGTATCACTATCGAGCAGTGACAAGGTTTTGAATCGGGGAAGTACACAACTTACCCAAGTTGAACCATCGGTTCTTGTTTGTTGTGAGGGGGGACGTGGGGCCATTTCAGAGACTGGCACGCCCATGTTTAAAGACGCGAGACACATTTTCGTGATTAATGTGCCTTATTTTACCCAGATTGGGGATGACAATATAGGGGGCGCCAAATTTCGTGGGTCTTTTAGTAATTTTGGGATATAATGTGTTGTTTAGTTTTGTGGTATCTAATTTTATTTGTGAATTGCAAAATGGAACACCCTGACCCTAGTCGACTATTTAAGGATGAGTTAATCTACGAATTGACAATTCGTGGTTCTAAACCCGAAAAAACAGTTGATCAATTAAGGTCACAACTCAGTGACGTATTTGACGTCGAGAAGGATGAGAACCGTTCTCTAGTGTTAATAGATAAAGTCCCCGCGTTTTCATTAGAATATCCCTTGCTAGCAGATAAATTTAACAATTTGCAAACTATGATAGCTCAGTATGACAGACCTGTACCGTCGGTTGAAAAGAAAATTCGCAGTACGTTCGGTCATTTGAAATCCCGCTGTTTAGGTTATCACCAGAGTCGCCTGAGGAGAATACGAAGTTAGAGGAACTTAAACAATTTTGTGGCGAGTTAGAGAATCAGATGGGCGTGGCTCTCAGAAAAGAAATTAACATTAGAAAGGGAGAGCCCAACACACCGTTAGAAAACATAGGACGGGTAGAGGACCAATTACCATCTGAACGCGATTTATTAGAGGGAATTTAGGACAAATTCCTAGTGACAATGATCCTCAAGGCAAGAAAATCGTTCAAATTTTGAATTTAGTCCGCAAATGGAATGTGACGTTTGACCTTGGATCTAATCCCATAGATTTCCTAGAAAAGATAGAGGAGTTAAAAAACGGCTACAAAGTAACCGACAGTGAAATGTTGACGGCCCTGCCAGAGATATTTTTAGGTCAAAATTCACTTTGGATGCGTAACAACCACCACTACTGGACTACATGGCGCGGGTTCGTCGATTTTTTCCGATTGTGTTTTTTCCCAGCCAACTACGTAGATCAACTCGAAAGGGATATTTTTGGGTGTGTTCAGGCGCCTCTCGAACCAGTCAATGAATTCTTTATTCGTATCCAGACCCTTATCCGTAGGAGGGGGGGATTCTCTGAAACGCAGACAGTAGATCGCATTTATTCTAACTTGAGACCCTCAATTAGGATTAACATAAGAAGGTGCGAAATAGAGACCGTTGGTCAGCTGTTGCAAATGGCGGTCCACTTCCAGCAATGTAATGATGAGATTAGGGACTACAACAGGTGGACCCAACCTAGTAGGGAGGAGGCTCGTATTGTAGGGGATCGGAGGAATGAGCGGCTGGGTGTGAGTGGTAGAACTTTTGACCCAGGGAACGGCCATGGAATTTACGGTAATCGTCAGAATAGAAGTAGCCATACACCCACCAATCCCAACCAATTTAAAGAAAAGAAGTGTTATAGATGTAATTCCAAATTCCACCTAGCGCGCAACTGCGACAAACAGTCTCGGTCGAATGTTTCGGTTATGTCAGCGAAGGCAGGTCCGCGGCGTGAGGGGAGAAAACTTAATCTCAGACGTGGGATTGGGTTTCCTCGCCAGATCGTCACTAATTGCCCTCCGCGTCATTCTGGGGAAACAATGTTGTTGGGAGCCCCTGTCGAACTTGGACCTCTGAAAATAGTTGCCCTACTGGACACAGGCTCGTTACATAACGTTGTTTCGGAAGATCTATTGGGGACTCTTCGCACGCGTAGGTTAGTTAAGGACTCTGAGAGTTGTGAAATAGATTGTGTTACTGCGAGTCTTGAGAAGTTTCGGGTAGTAACGAGAATCAAGGTCTCAGCGAAAATAGCAGGGTTGGCTTGGCCATTATGGTTCCTTGTCGCCCCCAGGTTGGTGACTCAAATGATCTTAGGACACAACTTTTTCCGAGCAACTAGGACCACCATTGACGTGTATTCTGGGACGATAAGTTTTAAATCCCATCCAGGACTCCTAGTAAGGCTGACACCCCTGTCTTGCCCTGACACTCCTGGCGCCACTGTACTCGAAGAGACACGTGACCATAGACCCGAGTTTGAGGCAATTTTGGCCGAGTATCCCGATGTGGTCTGCGACCGAATTGGTCACACTAATGTATTTTCTCACAGCATAGAACTAGTTGACCACACCCCTGTTAGGTCAAAGGCCTACTTCTATGCCCCCCTAAGCTTAAAATTTTGAAGGCACATATCGAGAACTTGTTGGAGAAAGGAATAGTGAGGAGGTCTAAAAGCCCTTATGCTTCTCCCGCGTTCTTAGTAGGACGTCCCGGGCAGGAGCAACGTATGGTCGTCGATTATCGTAAGTTGAATAAGAAAATACTGTACGAGGCAACCCCTTTGCCCACCGTAGAGATGGCGTTCCAGTATTTAGGCCAGGCCCAGTATTACACAGTCATAGATCTAAACAAAGCTTACTACCAAATCCCTTTAACTGAGGAATCTAAGCCGTACACGGCATTCATCACGCCATGCGGTCTCTTGGAGTTCAATTACGTCCCTTTGGTGTGTCAACTGGGGCCCAAATACTATCACGGCTATTACATACCGTGTTCTCAGATATACAGTTTAAGTATGTCTTCAACTATTTAGATGACCTGGTTATCTATTCTAACGAATTGGAGGATCATAAGAGACACGTTAGGGAAGTCTTGAACAGGTTGAGGGCGGCCAATTTGACAGTGAACCCGAAGAAGCTAAGGTTGGCAGTTTCAGAGATAGAGTACCTGGGTCACGTGGTATCCCACAAGGGGGTGTCTATAAACCCCGAGCGTGTCCGACCTATTAAGGAGTTCCCCGTCCCTGTCAACCAAAAGAAAGTTTCCAGATTTCTCGGTATGGTAAGTTTTTTTGGAAGGTTCATTCCAAAATTGGCGAGTTTGGCGGGACCCTTGTACCACTTAAAGAAAAAGGGAGTTCTGTTCGTTTGGTCTCCCGAGTGTCAGGCATCCTTTGACGCCTTGAAGCGTTCATTGTCTGGGCCCCCGTATTAAAGATGGCTGATTTTTCAAAAAAGTTTGTTCTCCAAACTGATGCTTGTTCGACTGGGTTGGGAGCCGTCCTTTGTCAAGAGACTGATGGGTCTCTTCAACCGATCGCGTACGCTAGTCGTACTCTGCATCCTCATGAGCGTAACTATTCTACCTTTGAGTTGGAGGCCCTCGGAATAGTTTACGCCACCGACCGGTTTAGAGAATATCTCGAACATCACCCTTTCGACTTGTATACTGATAATTCGGCTCTCTCGTGGTTATTAAGACATCCTAGGCAGATCGGAAAGATAGGACGTTGGGTGGCGAAGTTGCAGTCACTTAGATTCGAGATTGCTCATGTTTCAGGGACGGACAACCCAGTAGCTGATTCCTTGTCTCGTATGTTTGAGGAACCCGATGACCGTGGGAATGCGGGTCCTCAGGTGGCCCAGGCAGTTTTGGGCGTATTGAGCAAAATCCCTGAGGTGTTTACCCCGATCGGAGAAGCTCAGAGAAAGGATCCGGAGTTGTCGAACCTGATTCAATCTTGCGAAGACAGGACTAATCCCGATCACCTTAAACTGCTTAACGGGTCTCTCTTGATACGACCCACCCGTCGTGCAGGTTGGAAGGTTTACGTTCCCCATAGTTTGGCTAGGATGATATTCGCGTATTATCACGAGTCCCCGGTGGGGGGGCACTTAGGTGCGAACAAGACCATAGGTAAAATCTGTTTGTATTTTTATTGGAAAGAGATGAAAGCGGAAATCCGGGACTGGGTTAGGAAATGTGAGGTGTGTCTTAGGGCTAAGCCGGCTAGGAATCGCCGATACGGGATGTTAAATTCAGGAGTCGCTAGCTACCCGCTTGACAGAGTTTTTATTGATCTGTTCGGTCCCTTACCAAGGTCACGGAAAGGACACAACGTTTTACTTACCATAGTTGATGGATTCTCGAAGTTTGTGTGGATGACGCCATTGAGGGTGGCGACTTCCAACTCGGTAGTTGACGCTCTTGATGCTACCTTGTTTCGCAACTTTGGGTACCCTCATATCCTGGTGTCCGACAACGCGAGCCAGTTTACATCCAAAATATTTGAGGATATGTGTTTTAACAATGGTATAAAACATGTTACCACAACCCCTTACTATCCGCAACCTTCGCACGTGGAAAGGTTCCATCGGAACCTCAAGGCCGCCTTGATTGCCTTTCACCACGTCCACCATAAGGACTGGGATAAAAACCTAACGCCATTGCAAATAGCGTTTAATAGCGCTGTACATGACAGTCACAGGAAGACCCCTTCCTCCTTGATGTTAGGTCATGACTTACTTTCTCCCATCAACCTGAGGTGGGAAATACTCCCGGGAGCCTTGGAGGATCAATCTGACAGATGCATTGAGGCCGAGTGGGGGGAAGCTTTATGCCAGCTGAAAAAAACACAGAGTAAGGTAGCACGCAGGTACGACGCAGGGAGGTATCCGGTACCATACAAGGTCGGGGATAAAGTCGTATACGAATTACATAATTACAGTAGAGCGGTTGACGGCAAAACGGCGAAGTTGGATTACCGGTGGTCAGCTCCGACCATCATATCCAAGTTTCTCACCCCTGTTACGGTCCAATTATTGGATCCTGTAACTGGTCTGGCCACACGTCGTGCCCATGTCACGCAACTAAAACCTTGTCACTGACTCCGAGAGTGAACCTAGTTCTTAAGTTGTCTTGTGGTTTATATGTATGTTTTGCTTGAAGAAGAAAAGTGTGTATTTATTAGCTGTTGCTTGTTTCCGTATGTTGGATGTACCCCACATCTCGGCATAATGACATTAGGTTGTGAGTGCCCTTTGCTAAGACGATAATAAGTGCTCCTAGATTATACGGGGCAAACAAGGGACTGAGTGAAATAAGAGTGAACATAAGTTATAATGACTTGGTGTTAAGCCAACAGGATCTCTGTTTCTTTTTTTTCCCTAGAAAATGCATTTCCAATCATTTGCCGAATTTTGGTAGAGATAGCGATTGTGTATAATGTTTATTCTGTTCGTTTTAATAATCATGTTATTTATACCTTAAGTCCTTCGAGGAATATTCTTTGGACATTGTTATTTAATATTTATATATTTATATTGATGTAATTAGTTCCGCTGTTGTAATTCTAGAATAGGTGGTTAATTTTTAGCGCGCGCGCGCTGAACTCTGGTAGATGTTAAATTTTGGATTAGGGTGTATTTCGTTCTCTGTTAATAAGTCACTGCTGTCTTGTTTTGTATTATTTCATCACATGTGATATTGTTTTTGTGGGTTTCCTCGGTTGGTCCGGATTTTTGGGTTAATATTTCTTTCTTTGGACACCTCATCTCCTCCCGCCCTCCCCTTAAGTTTTAGGGGGGGACTCTGTGCCGAGTGTCACGTCACTTATCTTTGGGCCCGCGCGCAGCGCGGTTTGCCCGTTCCCCCTCCCTCTTTCTGCCATGCGTGGTTAGCTGCGCACGACCTCCCCACGCCTCGCTCGTCGAGGTTGCAAGGCTCGCGCTTCGAGAGCGCAGAGTGGTTTCCTGACTCCGGTCAACACGGGTCAGTGGTTCATGAGCGGTTGGCTCTCAGTTCCGGGAGAGGGCAGAGCTGATCGAGGATAGAGACACCGTCATGCGCGGGATTGGAGATGGGGGGTTTCGCTTTCGAGATACAGTTGTGTAACCGGACCGACCAAGGGGGAAACGCAACCAAAGACACAAATAAAGACTCGTGTTAAAACATCAACCGGACAACTTTCTTCATACAACCCCTATACTAGAACTTGTATCGCGCCCCAACTCTGGCGCGCGGACCCCTAGCCGCGACACCGGTGACCACGGGGGCAGACACATGGTCTCCCACAACATTGTATGGGTCCACGAGAGGTTTGGGTTCAATCCTCGGTCCCGGCACAGATTTATCTGATTCCCAAACCCTTCCTTCACCTCTGACAAGACGTGTATTAATCACAACTTGTGAATGTGGGGAATGCCAGGCCACCACCGTGGTTCGGATTCCACGTTAAACTGTAGGTCCTTCATTTCATCTCACAATCACCCTACCATTACACATTAGCGTAAGTGCGTACAACCCGAATGGGTAGTATGACGCGGTGCTAATAATAATAATAAAATTTTGCAATGATAACCTATTTAATATCTCGAATAATTGCGGAGATACGGAAATTTCCGCTTTTGTAAAGTACCCTAAAAGTCCTTATCATGGGAAAATGAAAATAGCTGGTCTATGTATAATCTTAATCAACGCCTAGTTACGAATTCTAACCAAAATCGTTAAAGCCGATTTTGATAAGATCAATTTTTTCTCTTTTAGCTTTTTCATAAACTATTCTTAATTTTGGGATTAAAAAGAGACACACACAGGCGACATTGCTAAGAACACTTTTTAGGTTTTGGGGGTTATGAGACGATGACATCCATCAATATTTCTGGTTAGATTTTTTTTACGGTCGCAATACTTTACCTTTAGTGTTTGAAAAGTTAAAAAAAATATATTTTTGCGTATTGCTTGTAAGTTATTGGTTTTATAAAAATATGTTTCGAATAAAATATTTGTATTATAAATAGATCTACATGCCTGCAATGATAAGTAATTTAATATCTCAAATAGTTTCGAAGATATGATAAAAAAAATTAGAAGTAATGCATCAGACTTCAGCCCTTAAAGTCATTTTGCCGAAATATTGAGAGTAATCATTTTGTTTGGAATATTTATAAATGTTTTGAAATTAAATTTAATCAAAATCGTCTGTTAGGCTTTGACATGCAATTCCAAAAGCCCTTCGGGGCAACCCTATGAAAACCCTAGATGCCAAGTCTTAGGCTGATCAGTAAAATAGTTTAGGCTCTAGTTGGAGGTACAAACAGACAGATTGATGGAAATTCAAAAAACACTTTTTCGTGTTTGGGGGGTCATGAAATGTCGAGATTCATCAAAATCTCTAGTGTTATTTATATTTGATTTGAAAATATGACTCAATTAAATATTTGACTATAGTTATAATATTTTTCATGAGATTAAATTTAAAATAATTAAATGTTTTTAGCTCAAGTAGAAAGGAAAGGTATTGCAATCCTTAAGAGCCTTCCTAGTATAATCATTTCAAGTACTTATCACCCCTCATTCCTGCCCCCAATCCCCGTTACACCGGTCACAATCGTGTGACAACAACTCATTAAGACAACGCTTCTCCTTGAGGTTAATAGTGGTACACCTTAAGTAAAGATGCTAAAGGTAATTATGACAACCAGAAAAAATAAAATTTACCAAGATGTTTGGTTAGTGAAATGGGAAGTGAAAGAGAGAACTACCTCAATCCCAGATAAAGTATTTTCTATACCCAGACTCTCCTACCCTTGTTATACATATTGTTCTAGTTCAAACTTTTAATTTGTGAGTGCTATTGTTCTGTGTGTGTGTGTGTGTGTGTGTGTGTGTGTGTGTGTGTGTGTGAGTGTGTGTGTGTGCGTGTGCGTGCGTGCGCATACTTTTTTTTGCCATCTATCAACCACAAAAAATCAAAAAGTGTTTCTATTTAAGTGTTGCCTAACCTAATGCTTTTAACCAGCTTGCTTGGCTAAGAAAGTGAGGTGGGCATGTTCCTTCCTTGGAACATTAATTAATTAGCCACAGCTCTATTTAAAACTACCTCATTTAAAAATGTTTGTAAGCTTGCCTAACTTCTTAAAAACTGAATTTTAAACAATAAATATATATGTGAGATAATTACAAAGTGACAATTTTACTGTACTATTTAATTTCATAGAGGTAAAAATAAAAACTACTTCATTCTTTAGTAATACAGTATTAGTCCATTTAAGAAATGTTTTAATTATTTTTATTTTATTTTTTCCAGGAAAGTATATATGTGATGGGGATCCTGATCCAAAATATAGGTATGCAGCTCCTCCTAGTTCTGACTGCTAGCATATCTTTGTGGCATCTACCTCCATCAATGATTTTGCAGACAATGTGCTTGTACTTTATTAAGTGCACTTGCTCACTTAGATTTGGACCAATAAGATCTGAATGTGAATTTCTAATAAGCTTCTATATTTGCCCTTAAAACACTGTCTATTGAATTCCATGAAATTATTTTTTAAATGAATATAGGTTCTAGAGAACTGAAATATATAAATATTCAAGTACATTATAAATGTACTTGGTGATAACATTTATTTAAATATAATTTAGTAATATAAAAATGCTTATTTATATGGCCGGTGATCTAACTCAAGTTACAGATGATTATTACAACATATATATAGATATTTTATACATGATTATCATTTAAAATTTGTAATATATGATATAAATGTAATCACATATATAGAACATGTAAAATTAATTAATGAAACTAGCTTTAAAAACTTCAATTTATGTTTATAACAAATGTGATTGCAGGATTAATGTGTGTATAAAAGTTATTTATGTTGTTAAACTTTATAAGAAGCAACCTTTATTACTTAAATATAAGATATTTTTGCTTTTTGTTTGTGGTTCACTGCACTACATATTAATTTTAAATGGTATGTAAAGAATATATCTTAAATATGGCATGATTCATTTATCATAAATTATTTGTTATGTTTATCATAGTGTAGTTTCATAGTTAGCTGAGAGAACTAAAGTGAGTTTCTTATCAACCTTCACTCCAATCTCAGATAAAAATTGAAGTTTTCCCCTTGCAGCTACAGTTGGGTGTTTGAAGGCATTTGTTGATACCTTGAGAGAGTTAAATGTATTAAAAACTAATATATTTTTTTTTATTGAATATTTATTTGTTTTATTCTAGGATAAAAATCAATTTAATCACAGGTATCATGAATGCAGATAATATTTGAGAGAAAATGCACAAACATTAGACCAAAAAACAGGGTTGAGGTGACATTAGGGGAAATCCAATTATTTTTTTCAAGGATCCTGTTAGGGATTCATATTATTTGAACTCCAGCCAATATAGTTGAGCATACTGGCTTGGATTTAACTCGCACTCTATTAGTAACTGATAATATTCTTAAAATTTAATACATAATTTTGCTTTTATTATTATTATTATTATTATTATTATTATTATTATTATTATTATTATTATTAGCACCACGTCTTACTACCCGTTCGGGTTATACACACTTATGCTAATGTGTTATGGTAGGGTGATTGTGAGATGAAATGGAGGACCTACAGTTTATCGTGGAATCCGAACCACGGTGGAGGCCGGGCATTCCTCACATTCACAAGATGTCTTGTCAGCGGTGAAGGAAGGGTTTGGTAATCAGATAAATCTATCCCGGGACCGAGGATTGAACCCCGGACCCCAGCATAGAAGTCTGACACCTTACCCCTAGACTGCTAGGTCACCTACTTGCTTTAATTAATTTGATCATTTAGATTTATTCACATTTAAAATACCTGTATTTTTTTTTTAGCTGTTAAATAGATTGAATGATTTTTTTTTAATACACAGATACCTATCTTGAAACTTATAAAAGGTTTTATATTTAAACAATTTAAGAATTGACATTTTCTTGGTTTTAATTACTAATTTTAAATTCATTGACTTTATAAGAATTTTAAAATAATAACCTTACATCAATTTTTCTATGTTTGACCTTAGTTTTTTGTATCATGCCAAATCACTAAGTTTCTAGATATTCTAATTCTGCACACACACAGAGGCATAAGAGTATATTTCATTTTTATTTGTGTGTGTTTTTATGTAAATATAATATGCAGCAGGGTATTTTAAAACAAAGTTTATTTGATGTTTTGAGATTCTTATGATTAATATAAACAGAATAATTAGACATGTTTTTAGCTAAGACTCATAATAGTTTGTGTAATTTAGTGTACAAACTCTTTTAGTTGTTTTTAATTTGATATGATCTTTTATATTTAAAATCGGCTATACTAACTAAGGAAAACTATTTTGGAGGAAAGACATCCCCATTATAACAAGGTATGAGCTTTTTTGATCAGAATCTAATAACATCCTATAGATTCATGATCCTTAGAGCTAATTTTGTCAGAAATATCTCACATCTTTAACAAAATATTTTCAGCAATTTTCTGAAAGACATCATAGTAGGGCTCGAGATCGAGTTCGAAAGTTTTGTAGGCTCGTCATTTTAGAGCTTCCGCTTGATGTACTAATAATCAATTTTTAAAATGCAATAGTAAGCCTAATCTATTTTATTGATATAATATTGGCATTCCCACTCATAAATCATTCGGTTGCTTAACGAATTGTAAAAAATTAATTTCAATTTTCACAATAATAATGTAATAACACAATAATGTAAAAACACTTTTGGCCAGTAAATTTATTCAATATTGTCGTCTATTTTGAATTATACTTGATTGAAGTTGTTTACTTGTGTTGTCATGACCAAGCAATGAAAATAAAAATAGCTAAGAATATTATTAAATAATTTAAAGATTTTTTTTACTATTTTTACCTGGTCCCATTCTAAAATAATAATGTATGTTAAATTAAATATCAAGAATATATTATTATACTAAATGTTTTCAAACTTAAGATATTTAAAACTCGTATTAATTAATACCTTTAGCTACAAAACTAGCTCTAGTTTAGTAACTATTTAGTTATAGAATTATGTTGGTTAACCTGTTTAAAATAAATGATCTTATTTTTTGTATACATATTTTATCAAACTTATTTATATTAAAAAAGCATTTACTATTTCATATTGTTTGCTAGAAATATTATTTTAGTCATAATATTTTTAATTTTAAAGTCTCAGCATTAAGGATTAAAAGTTTAATTTAAGTAAATTTCTCAATAAAATAATGTCTTAACGAGAGCCCATACAATGCACATGTGCAACTGCGCATAAAGGAATAGAAATGGAACAAAAGACGTGATAATGCACGATTGCACTAAGGAATAATAAACTAAATAAGAAACACTTCAAATTACATTGTTTATGATTCGTACGTTTTCTTATAGGGTAAATTAAGTTATTGAAGCATATTTTGGGAAAATATTAGCTTAGTAAAAGGTCAATTTTATTAACTTTTTATCAAGACAGTGTAGAAAAACACTACAATAATGTAAAGTGATAGTGAAGGAAGCCAACCTGAAAGGATAGTTAGGTTAGGTCTAGATATAAACAAACACATTGTAGAAAAACACTACAATAATGTAAAGTGATAGTGAAGGAAGCCAACCTGAAAGGATAGTTAGGTTAGGTCTAGATATAAACAAACACAGTGTAGAAAAACACTACAATAATTTAAAGTGATAGTGAAGGAAGCCAACCTGAAAGGATAGTTAGGTTAGGTCTAGATATAAACAAACACAGTGCAGAAAAACACTACAATAATGTAAAGTGATAGTGAAGGAAGCCAACCTGAAAGGATAGTTAGGTTAGGTCTAGATATAAACAAACACACTTCTCTATCTCTTTTTACGCTTTTACATTTCCCACTTCTTCAAAGTTCCACATTTGCACATTGTTTTGAATTTTCAGAAACATTTATTTTTCATATGAAGAGACATTGAAAAAGTATTATTCCCGAAAATTCAAACTAATGTACAACTGTGGGAGTTTCAAAGAAGTGGAAAGTGTAAAAGTTTAAGAAGACATGAATAGATAAGTGTGTTTGTTCCTATCTAGACCTAACCTGACTCCTTTCAGGTTGGCTTCCTTCACTGTCACTTACTTTACGTCACTGTACAATGTTTCTACACTGTTTTGTTAAACATTTCAAAGCCATCATGTAATTATCAATTTTATTAACTTTATTTTATAATTATTGTTTGTTTAATTTTAACGTCCTTAAAGACATGAGTGTGAAACTGTTATAATCATTTTTTATTTGAGTGCTGTTTCAATTTTTAAATTGTGTTTTATAAGTGTTATTTCCAAATTAAAAACCAATTTTCCATGGTTTAACTTTTTTTTTTTTAAAGTATTAATTCTTGATAAAAATTAATGTCATTCATATTTTAAGAACGTGTGTTCTAATATACTTTAACATTTTAAAATTATTAATATACTCGACTTGATTTTGACTTGGATGAATAAACCCAAGCTCGCATACCCCTACAATATAGCAATATTAAAACACTAGTTGCTAAGAATTGATTGCTTTATTAATAAGAACAGTGCAAATAAGTAATTTATCATGCTATAATTCCCATGATTAAAATGCTTAGTAAGATTAGGTAGCAACTGCCACTTTTAATATGGAAAGCTTTTTCAACTATCCTAGTTACACTGTAGGAAAAAGTAATTGTTAGAAAGTGTAATTTAAACATCGATTAAGCCAACCAGGAGGAACTATTTTTGTTGAAATAACTATTGCACATTTTATGAAACTATATATTGTCAAATAATCTAATCTTACTAAATAAATATTGTTGCATTGTATTAAGTAATGAAATGAGAGCATTTTTGGTTTTATTAGCTAGCATTTGTATGAGTAAAATATATTAATATTATTTACTAGCTATTAAATTGCATACTGTCCAGCAAATTCTGCTATTCATACCATTGATATATGTTGATTTAAAAATTGAAAACGCTTTTTTCAAAACTGTTGTGTAGCAGCCATTTAAAATTACTTTAATTGTTTTGTATGACAATACATCAAAATGAAATACACTTGAGGTCTTATATTTTTAATTTGAAGTCACCCATTGTACACCAGTCCCTTGGCCTAATTGACCTAATCAGTAAGCAGCAATGTAATGAGATCGCTATAATTTGTTCCATTATCTTAAAATAATTCATTAACATTAACAAACCATTATTCTAATAAATCCATTCAATCTAATTTCTCAAAATGCAAATATTATTTTTCTTATATTTATAGAGTGTAAGGTATGCTTTAAAGTAAATAATAGATTTCTAAATAATCAAATATAATACATAGTAAATATTTAAACTCTTCACTAAAAAATGTTATCCATTGATAAACACTAACACTTACCAATCTTCTTTTTAAAAAACTATTTAAAGGACTATAACATTTTTAGTTATATTATCAACTTAGACCTTAAATATTATATAATTCATTCTGATAGTATGTTCTCTCTTTTACGATAAAGAATAAAAATGCCTTATCATTAAATAGTCATCTTAAGATATACGCATATACTGGCTATAATCGCTGAAAAATGTTCTTTCATACACTCCCTAGCCACACACTAAATATGTTTATCACCACATAACTTAAATTATACCATAGTTTGGTCACACTATAATAACATATGTATAGTTTTTTTTTACTTATATACTCATGTAATATTTTATATGATTAGTGATAAGCCAGCTTATTCAAATAGAAATTAATAAATATTGAGGCTGACCACTTTAAATTAGTTCGGTTTAATTTGTATGTGACCACATGATTATTTAGATGCTATTAAGTTGATTGAATAAAGCACTTAGATAGTTTATGGTTTACAGCAAAAGGGACAACCTGCACATTTACCTGAGTGATATTTAAGTAAAAATTATTAGGATATAACTAACTATATCCATACAAATAGAACAAATCATTATTTTAATGAAATTTAGTAACAATTACATGAGTGTTTTTATCCCCATCTTCTAGCTAAAAATCTGCAAATCATTTTTTTCAATCTTATTTAAATTGTTTGCTAGTAATTCTTATAAATTTACAATCTTTCCTGATTATTTGAAGTACTCAAAATAGATCTCTAAATGAAATTTTAACACTCTAAAATGAAATCTAACTAAACGAAGCAAATCTCTTAAAGGAAAACAGTTTTCCACTTTTTGCATTACATTGTGCTATATTTGGAAGGTTATACTGGAAAGATATACAATGCATTCTTTCAAATATAAAGCAATATACCTCAAGTGAAATGAGGTGTCCTTTTCTTGAGCTTGTCCTTTGTTTTCCTTTTACATGTACAAATTTATGTGTCCTATCATTATTTATCAATTTTCTTTTTCTCATATTTGTAATATTTGGTTTCTAATTTTATGAAGTTGCATTGTGTGTTTCACACTCCCTCCTGTGAGTTATGATATAATGAAACATAGGTCGGGGGTTGGCCAATAATAATCATCATAATCAACTGTTTCCAACCTATAGCCGGATCAGTTTATAAAAGTGCCTCCATCTGCCTCTATCCTTCCACCATTCTTCCTTCTTTAGATGCTTCCATTCTTCTCATTTTCACACTTTCTGTTATTTGCTTCTCCCTCTCTTCCTTGGGCACCCTTGTGATTTTTTCCTACACACTTCCATTTCCATCATTCTCTCTAGCATCCTCTCCTTTTCCATCCTCATTACATTTTCATACCATCTCAGTCCTAATTTATTTTCTTTGTCATGTTCTCTCTGTACTCCCACTCTTTCCCAAATAACTTCATTCTTTATCCTGTTTCTCCTCATGACAGCTAAAATGCGTCTCACAAACTTCATTCCCATGCCTCCACTTTCCCAATCTCATATATTCAATGGCCATGTTTCTGCTTCATATGTGACAATAAGTACAAAGTACACCCTTTCTCAACAATTTGAGGGCACTTCTCTTCTTCATGGAAGGTATCTTAAACGCCTTGGGAACAACTCCCCTACTGCCCTCTTCTAATTAGATCCTCACACTCTTTCACTTGCTCATTCCATTCCTGTAACTGTTCCTGAATTTTCTATCCCTTTTACCAATATACCATCAAGTCATCATTAAACATGGCTTTCAGTCTTTCCTCCCCGAGTTTCCTTTCCACTCTCTTCATGACTATTTCCATTACCATTTCAAATAGTGCTATTGAGAGAGCACTCCTTTGCTTCACTCCACTTTTTATTTGGAACCATTCTGTCCACCTCTTTTCCATCTTAATCCAACTCATCTGATCCTCATACATGCTCTTCTCTCTCACTTCCACTCCTCTTTCCATTTCAGACTCTTCTATTGCTTTCTTAACTTTATTTCTATCCACGCTATCATATGCCTTCTCTAAATTCATAAATAATTACCATTACCAAGTCCTTCCCAAATAATACCTTCTTTCCATCAGCTGTCATTTAGAAAAGCTCATGTATATTGTATACGTCTGTTTCCTAAATCTGTGCTGTTCCTCTCGCCACTTTCATTTAATTTTCTTATTCGCTTTTCCAGTATCTTCTCATATATTTTTGTACATTGGCACATCAGCGTTATTCCTCTATAGTTAATACACCTCTTCCAGTCTTCCGGAACCTTGTTTTCCCTCCATATTACTCTCAGCACCCTGTATAATCATTGTATTCCTGATTCCCCTGCAGCCCTTATCATTTCCAGTCAGTTTGTCCCCACCTGGTGCGTTTTCCTAATACATCCTCCACCTCCTTTCATGTTAAACCCATTTCTTCCACTTCTATGTCTTCATGCATCTTGATTTCACTTTCATCCCTTTCCTCATCCGGATTGAACATATTTTTAAAATATTCCAACTATTTTACACATCCCTCTCCAGAATTTCTGTCCACTTTTGAAACCATTCCTTCCTGGTGTCCCATATCACTCCCTTCACTCTTTTCTTCTTCCCCCTATATTCATCCTCTCTTTTCTCATCCATTATCTAAACTTCTTCTGAATCTTTATTATTCTCCTCCACATCTTCCTTTGCCCGGTCATTTCACCATGGTGTCTCCTACTACCTCTTATCGCTTGTCTTCCGACAAACCTCCTCTGCAGCCACCACCAAACTTTTCTTAACCCTTTCATATTCCACCTCTATGCTTTCATCCTGTCCTTGGAATTAAGCTTTTAGCTTTTCATAGGTACAGCTATCTTTCCTCTTAATTTTTTAGCCTCCACACCCTTATTCTTCTTTCTTGTAATCTACTTTTCCCTACATTCCCACCCTTTTATTTCTAACATCATCAACTTGTGTTCACTATCTTAAGGGCACTAAGGACACACTTCGTATCACCTTGATGTTTACAATCTGCCTTTTCATTTCTTTGTCCATGAGGAATTGGTTTATCACTGGCCTTTTCCCCCCATCCTAGCTATATTTAGTGATTTTATGGCTTTCTCATAACTTCTAATACCAGCTTTTTACCAATTTCCTTTTATATCTTGTATATGACTCCAACTGCCTTCTACCTTGCTTGCTTCTCTCTCCATCCATTGTTCCCCAAAAAGTCCTCAAACCCTCCTTTCTCTTTTCCTACGTTTGCGTTAAAATCACCATTACAAACTGCCACTTATTATCTATATGCAATAAACATAGCAGTAACTATTGATTTCCTGCAAGAGTCAGCTACCTCTCTGTCCAGTGTCAGCATAAAGTGTGAACTCTATTATTTTCATTGTTAAAGCCATATTGTGTTAATTCCATTTTATATATATACCTTTGTATACACAGTAAGGTAAAAAAAAAATTATAGATGAGTGAACTATGCTGACTATTCACCACCAGTTATTGTCAGCCTATACTCAGACACAAGCTTTCCTTGTTTATAGAATATAGATTTTAAATAAAGCCTTGCAATATCTACATTCAGGGAAACAATAACTGTTAAGAGAAACTTACATGTTTGACATTAAGGAAATAACATTTAACCAAGTGCATTGATTATATAACACTTTCATAAAACAACTTCATAAAAATAGGGGCATTCTGCTTAAATTAACCAACACAAATGGTAAAAGTCATAGCCACAATTATGTGCCTCTTTTAAAACTGATCAAAAGCCATGCCAAAAAAAAATATTATTTTTTATGTAAAAATTATTTGTGTTGAAATACAGTGCATCACCCAATTGTTTTAACATACAAATTAAACACATTTATTATTGAACCTGGTCTTCTTGAGAGTTTTAAAGTGAAGCAGTAGTGCAGTGCCACAAGCTTTGGTAAGAACGTGGTAGGAATAACATTATCTAACAATTACATAAGTTAATACAACTACTTAAATATATGTATATGATTTATCATATAATTGCAGCTATCACGTTTGATTGATAGTATTTATACTTAAACTAAATACTAATTATATAGTAAAATGCTATAAATGTTGACTTTTAAAAAAAGGTTGTTTTTTCTAATCTGTTCTTTCAATCCTGGTCTTACTTTAACTGATTTAGTGTATTTACTAGGTGAAATATGTTAAAGAATATATTTATATTATTACTTGAATTATGTATATTGATAAAATTGTAATTGTTCATTCCGTTTACCCTGAAAGCATCTTAACTTGACTGACCTTGACCCTATATTATAAGCTACAATATACCTAGCAAGGTAAACTGTTAGGTTTTATGCCCTCCATTGACCTTGAAAGTTAGCAAGCCTCTAATATGATTCTAGTATAAAGAAAAGTGTGTGATGGTAGGAAAATTACTAAAACTATTTTCATGTATTCATGTGTAAAATCTTGTGATCTGCAGGTGTCACTTTTGGTATATATTATCAATCCTTCTACAAATAATATAGTAAAATATCATTGATAGGCTTAGTAAAATATATGTTTGTATTTTATAAACTTTTCTTCCTATCATAATCATACAATATAGTCTGATAAATATGTCACATGAACCAAAAATAATTGCAAGAATACATGTTAGGTTTTTTTTTATTTAGTATGTGGTATGTATAAGAAAATAATAAAAGTTTGCGAAAATCAAACCATCGGAAGTGGTTTGAGTACTACATGAAAAAATGTAGTAATAAATGAAAAAATTTTAATCACATATTTTACAATTAAAATATTCTCATTTGCTTGCCTTTAAAAATAGATCAGTATACTAAACATATATTCAAAAAAGGACATAGTTTGGTCTTATAGAAATTTCACAAATAGTTCTCAATATCTTCCTCATCTGAAACTGGCTATTGAGTCATATTGTCATAGTTACCATATTGACATTGTGAAGAGCATTTGCATCGGATCATTTGAAGACGTTTGTCCGGTTCAGGACTATTGTCCATCATTAATGTAAGAAATTTTCCATCTTTTACAATCTATGCCCATTTAGTTGGATCCATATCGTCATTCTTGCCCAACCACTGCATGACATTTTAAGTAAACCCGCCGACAGTGAAGTTTTTTGGCCGACGATGTTGGAAGTAGTCTCTCGGGCTTCACAAATGTATTTCCAGTGAATACTTCCCTACAAAGAATGCTGTAACATAGTGGCATTAGAGAATCAGATTGGCTCCCCCTAAACATGGCCGCCATTGCTTTGTGGCCAGTGATCTCTACAGCATCTTGATCTGTGTTTGGAGCGCAAAAGATTTTTGAACAACTGTGAAAATCAGGATCGCCCCTAATAACTTTTTGAAAGACAACTTCTTGCAGACCCCGTATATTCCTGATGTAGTGTCGCAACCAAAGAATGCATGTGCAAACAACAAATCATGGTATACAGCTTCACCAATTAACTGTTTCAGAACCTTGATGTTATATACATATTGTTTCCCTTCGTCTTTGTCGGATCAAAAATAAAGATCCTGGTAGTCATTCCCAGCTTGATACAGTAACAATACCAATAGGTCTATGTCGTCTCCGATAGAGTTGTAGATCTGTATGATGACATTTAATGTTGCTTTCACTATGTCTGCATCTCCTTCAGCGTGTACAACATGACAGCCTTTCTGACGCAAGTGGTCAGCGATAAGGTGTTTATTCTTCTCATTTGAGAGGAAATCTTGCATTTCCCAACAAATTGGGTTCATTCTCTTATGTTGACATTGTTTGAAATATTGATTATTCGACATAAATGTGTATTGTCTTTTGTACTTAGTTGTCCATCATATCCATCAAACAAAACTGTGGCCTTGCCATAGCGATTTGATGTGAAACACTACTAGACATCAGCATTTGAACTGTAGGTTCTTCCTTCCTTCCTTCCATTTCAACCGTTGTAGAAGTGATCTTCCAACAAGTACGTAGTGATCAGTCTTTGGAATGGACTCAAGTACAGCAGCATCAAATGACTTGACATGGTTTTGTATGGCCTCCTGAAGTTGCGCTTTCTCAGGTTTTTGTAAAATATACTTTGCTTCAATTAATGGGTGCAGGTACAGTGAAAGTTTATACTTTATCACATCATCTAGACATAGCTTTCCTGACTATGATACAACCAGGAACCTCTGAAACAACAGAGCTGGATCAATGGTCTGGTCATTACTGACCTTGATACCTGAGTGGATGCTAATGTCTTAACTTTATTCTTACACTTATGTGAATATTAAAAAACATTTTGTCCCTCCATTTCTTTAACTATTATGTTGCCTACATTGAAAAGATCTTGAACATTTATATATTTATCAGCATTGATCCCTGTGATAATGTTTCGATAGGTCATCATCTCCAAGAATGGAGAATATTCTTCAAGTTTTGTCAAGTCCTTACTGTCCCTCTCCATTCGTGGGATAGTCACTTCCTTGTGCTGTTCACTTGTTGTGTATGCTTTATTGGTGAAGTCTTGCATGGCGTAATTGTACGAGGAACAGATGGGAGCAGACATGGTCCACACGGCTTTTCGATGTTCAGTCATGCCCCTTCCTCTGATTAATCCACCAGTACTTTTGATGGATCGCATAAAAGTCTG
The DNA here is from genome assembly GCA_039000515.1 of Timema cristinae. Taxonomy (NCBI): domain Eukaryota; kingdom Metazoa; phylum Arthropoda; class Insecta; order Phasmatodea; family Timematidae; genus Timema; species Timema cristinae. The sequence goes on along the minus strand of JBCFYV010000870.1, from coordinate 51,230 downwards.
CTCATTCACCAAGTCGGATCCAAGGCCAGCCCAGTACTGATTGCTACGCTAATTGACACTGAATTCATTCTGGAATTTATAGTACACATAAGGATGTTGAGTATCTAATAACTTCATGTTCTGCAAATAGAGATACACATATAGATAATTTAATAAGAGTGCTGCAGCAACAAATATGGGTAAGCAATCAGATATAGCATGGAGATGCATGCCCCACGACCCTGTTTGATCGGATTCTAGGAGTTCCCTGACTGTTTCCAACATGTAATGGTAGTTTAACCACAGTTTGCTTTTTCTGAACCATTGCTTAATTTATTCTTCTTTGAACTTAGTCCTTTCCTAATCGCTTCAATGCATCTGGATTTCAATACAGAATCCAAATCAACTGTGCCAGCCTCCAGGCAAGAATAAAGTCCCTCAAGTTCCTGCAGAAGGTTGTCTAATCCAACTCACTATCAAATTTCAACAAACTGTGTACATTTCACTCATTTATTTGTCATTGGTAGCCATCTTTTTACGTCACAAAAGGACCACTTCCTGTCTGCCTATTTAGACCTCCTTTTAGGATGTTATTCTCCCACCTAATAAACCATAAAAATAACATAAAACGTTTTCTTGCAATTTCTTTTGGGGTTAACTGCATTTTATTTCTCAGTTTAACCAGACTAATGCCTTGCTTTTATTCTACTGTAGAATATCTTAAAAGATAGTGCAAATGTTTAGTCATTCGAGGTATATACTTTTCCTTTTCAGGTTAAATGGAGTGCAAACCTAAATCAAATTGTAAGTTTCCTAAATATTATTCTTAGATATATTAGTTTTGTGTTTATTCCTGCAGAGCAGGAGTATATGTTAATTTATCTCATTTGGAATGTGTATGTGTGTGTGCGTGCGCGCATATATGCGTGTGTGTGTATTTTACTGGTGCTCATAAGTCGGATATACTTCAGACCCCTTTAGAAATTTATATATTATAATATAAATATATTAGAAATAATAGGTTAGCTACATAACTGCGATATTAATAAAGGGTACATGGAGGGATAAAGTGGTCCTGCTGAACAATCTTGCTCTTTGTATAGTTATTAAATTATTATTATTAGCACCGCGTCTTACTACCCGTTCGGGTTATACACACTTACGCTAATGTGTAATGGTAGGGTGATTGTGAGATGAAATGAAGGACCTAAAGTTTAACGTGGAATCCGAACTACGGTTGAGGCCTGGCATTCCACACATTCACAAGTTGTGATTTAATACACGTCTTGTCAGAGGTGAAAGAAGGGTTTGGTAATTAGATAAATCTGTGCCAGGACCGAGGATTGAACCCCGGACCCCATATAGTTATTAAAGACTCAGACATCTAACTTTTTAAGGAAATCTTTACTTTATTTTAATAGAATACAAGTACATATATAAACAAAAATACAAACAAAAATAGATAATGAAACTTTTTTTGAAGTAAAACTATTAATTATTTTAATGAAAAGATAGTATCAGACATAAAACATGAAAATCTACAATTTTTAGTAATTTTTGTTTCTTTGATGGCTAATTTTAGATTCTTACTCTCTCTTGAAGATTCATGAAAAATTTATATAAGGGTTTATATAGGTTCATGTGCTTGAATAAAATGTTAATTTTAAATTTTGTTATTATTCACCTTCAAAAATGATTTTTGCAGGACTTCTTAAAACTCCTTTTTCAAAAATTAAAAGCATCTAAACACTAAATTTAATCTGAATATGTGTAGTGCTTCTTAGATATTTTTTTTTAATCTCACAATCAAATTCCTGTTCTTCCGTGATATAAAAATAAGCCTTCCCGTACCTGAAAAGCTACAAGCTACAAACATGTTACATTTAGTATTTTCATAAACATATGGGCAAAAAAAAATTATATCACTTTTTAGTATGAACATTCTTTAATACAGGTCAAACTAAGAACAAGTATTTATTATTTCCTAAAAGGTTTTCAGAAACAAATGCATCTATATAAAATCATTAAATATAGTGTTTAAAAATAAATACTTTAAAAAAAAGTTAAAACCTTCTTAAAATAATCAAACTATTTCAAATATTTATCTTTGTACTGGATATCTCAGGAGGAAATGTGAGGTCATAGTATATCATTCTAAGAAAAAAGTATTTAGGAGCATGCCTTCTATTTCAAATGGTTTTAGAGATATAGAATTTTGAATATACACTCAAATTAATTTACCACACAATATTGTCCTTCCTTCCCTTCATAATGCATCAAAATTTTAAGCATATTCATTGGTATTACACGTCATTTGGAGTTTGTGGCGGTCAATAGTGACATTATAGAAGTGTGACTTAAAAATTTCACACAACTACACAAATGTCAGATATGCAGTATGTTTACTGCTTCTGCGATTGTAGTGTCACTGCTGCAGTTTCCCACGATTAGAGTTATGAAACCACCACCTGATACTCATTGACACACATGATTTGGATAGTGGCACATTAAGGCAGGAAGAAAGTAAAAACTGGCGTGTCAAATTCAAAATACTTCACATTCATTTAGCTCTATCTGGAAACCATTCGAAACAAGACACATGTTCATATAATTATTTTTGTTCTTAGAATGACCTTTCCTCCTGCCACACCCTCTATATAGCATATATATATACTCCACGTATTAATTCCTTCAATTAGAGATGTATATGCATATTTTATTTCATTTCAAATGCCTCTTAGTACCTATTCAGGTTATATGCATCCATTAAACTTATGAAATAATGATGAGGTAGGTATAATTTTAGAGGAAATGTACCCATATTTACATAAAGGCAGAGTGTGAAGCCATTTAGTTAAAATAATTCTAACCCTAATCTAGTAACTAGTAATTCAATCTACACGAGTGGGACACATTAAAGCACGCAACCACCGTTGAGGATCATACATTAGTTGATTTTCTGTATTATTTACTATAGTGGAGCTATTTTCGTTTACATGGATAGCAGCTATAGCTATCAAGTCATTTTTTGTGTGCTATGTATTTTGTTCTTATACACTTTTAACATGGCTTATTCACTAAATTGGAGGAAAGTTGTAACTCATAGTGATGAATACAATTTTGATTTCCACTTTAATAAAAATCAAGTTACCCAGGAGATAAAAGTAATTATTTATCATCATTATTACTTTTTTCCACTTTTAGGCCATAAAATGTTAATTTCTTATTCTGGAAACTAGCACCAGGAAAGCACAAATACTAGAAAATAAATATTCTTATAATGTTGGAAATGTTTTTTATTGGATAACCCCTTTAATACAACTTATTTTGTACACATACACAGTATTGCCGGTAAATGTATTACATATTAAAGAAAATACAAGAAAGAGGAATACAAACTATTATTATTATTATTATTATTATTATTATTATTATTATTATTATTATTATTATTATTATTAGCATCACGCATTACTACCCATTTAGCTTTATGTTTTCTAACTCCTGATTTCCAATTGTGATTTTCAGAGGCTTTTCATTTTTTGAAATCATCATCACTTTTGACTTCTCAATGTTTATCACAATATTCTTCCTATCGCCACCAGCCGGTCCATAATTTCCTCCAACTCTTCTTTATTTTTGGCCAGCAATGTTAGATCATCTGCTTATTTTATTATGTTGATGACGCGACCTCCTATCCTGAAATTACCACGTAACGGAAAGTTCAGTTGGCAACACTGAGAAGGACCTTCAAAAGATGGATGAACTGTGACGAACATTAATCGTGAGCAGTGTCAAACTTTGAGGTATATTAACACAATGAACTACGATTAACGAGTGCTTGATTAACTTAAGAATTATTTTAATCAAAGTATGCACTATTATTTGCAGCTTAAGTATGATTCAGAATATTACATTGGCATTGTTGACTTAAGTATTTGTCAATTTATTTTGTTACTGGGCATACTAAAGTAATCATGTCATCCCATATTGGTCATAACACTTGTTGAGGAATGGGAAGTGTTTGAGCGCAAGTTGCAATTGTTTTTAGAGCTAATGAAGTGTTGAATGCAAAGAAACAAAAGGATATCTTTCTAAGCTTATTACATCAGGTCACAAGTTATTAATAGACTTGTGTGTTCCCAACAAGCCTGAAGATAAGACTTATAAGGAGATTAAAATGTTACCTGTCATCTCATTATGCGCCAAAGGTATCCATGTTTAAGGAAAGATAATCTATTTTATCAAGCATCCAAATCTGAGGAGGAGAGTATTGCAGATTGGGCTGCTAGAGTCCAGCATTTATCAACAACTTGTAGTTTAGGGGCCAATTTGTAGTCCAATATCGTAGACAAATTTATGATGGGTTTAGCAAACGATAAAATAAAAGAAAGACTGTTCACTGAGGATCCAATGACATTAAAGTTTTCAAAAGCTAAGGATATTGCAGAACAAGTTGTGGCAAACAGTGAATTGTTTTCCAACATTATTGGGGTCAAAATAAAGGAGGAACCAGAAATAATTAGGGTGGTAGAATCAAGAGCTCAAGGAACATCACAAAAGCTATCAGTCCAGCCTCCTTGCATGGTATGTATTTATAACAACAATGTATCTTAACGATGTTGATTGAGAAATTATATCTTTAATCTGTGTGGAACTAAAGGGCACTTAAAGAAAGTGTGTAGAGCTTCTAATGTAGCTTCTAAGTATGATAACTACATCTGGCGAACATTCCCAATTTCAACTTTTCAACATGATCGTGGAGAATCAAGGAACTCCTCTGGTGCTGGATAGATTCAGGAGCAACCTTCAGTGATATGGCCGAATCTATGTATATGGAAAGTTTTCCTGAAAAACCTTTGAGACAAACAAATCAAACTTTGCGATATTCCCAGCATATAGTGAAACCTCTGGGCTGTTGTTTTATAGAGGTGATGTACAAACAGAAAGCCAGTGTAATAGGGTTCCACGTGGTGCCAGAGGAGGTACCTTTGTTATTAGGTAGGGACTTTATGAAGACTTTTAGCTTTAAGGGTCAAATACATCACACGACATCTGGAGATTAGTATTTATTTGTCAACCTTGCGGAAGAAGTATCCTACAGTTTTTACTGACGTGTTGGGAACCTTTAACAAAGGGAAATTTAATTTGAAATTAAAAGATGGAGCAGTGCCAACATTCTGTAAATATAGGTCCATGCCTTTTCCATTAAAACCTAAAGTGGAGGCTGAATTAATTCGCTTACAGGAAATAGGAGTGATTTCCCCCAGCAAATACAGTAGATGGGGAATGCCGACCGTTCTTATTGCTAAGCGGATGGTTCTGTCAGAATCTGCAGAAACTTTAAAGTGACATTAAGCCCATTTTTCGAGGTTGACCACTACCTAGGGTAGAAGAAGTTTATCAAACAATGCAAGACAGTAAGTTCTTTTCCAAATTGGATTTACAGAATGCATATCAACAAGTACTACTAGATGATAATTCCAGAGAGATGGTTACAATCAGCACACACAAAGGACTGTATTCGTACAACCGCATTCCATTTGTAATATCACCATCACCACAGTTATTTTAGAGAATTATTGAAGGCGTATTAGGAGAAGTGGAAGAAATTCCAGTATGGCAGGATGATATTATTATTGGAGGCAAAACAAAATAGGAACATGATGAGAGATTGTATGATGTATTGTCAAGGTTTGAGGAAAATGGATTAACTCTTAACGTCGATAAGTACTCATTCATACAGGAATCTATTAAATATCTTGGATACATTATAAGTGAAAAGGGCCTAATGTTGGATAAGAAATTGATTGAACCAATTTTGAAGGTTGAATCACCAATATACGTCACCCAAGTCAAATCTTTCCTTGGGATGGTGGAATATTATTGAAGGTTTCTTCAGGAAGTGTCAACTACACTAAGCCCCTTATACAGTCTGTTGAAGAAGGGATCCGAGTGGAACTGGACCTTCAAGTGTTCTCAAGCATTTGAACAAATTAAGGTACATCTAACCTAGGCTCCAATATTGGCTCATTATGACCCAACGCAAGAGTTGATACCTTCAACAGACGCCAGCCCAGTGGGAGGCTCTGGAGTTCTGAATCAACTATATGAAGATGGAACAATACATCCGGTTACATATGCCTCCCGCACGCCGATAGAGACAACGCAGATATCCCCAAATACGTAGGGAAGCGCTAGGATTTGTTTTTGGAGTGCAAAAGTTGGTGCATTATTTGTATATGCAGAAATTTAGGCTCGAAACAGATCACACACAAGCCGCTGGTCACTATTTTTGGGCCAAAGGAAGGAATACCAATTCTTTCCTCAAATCGCCTCCAAAACTAAGTGTATTTCCTATCACATTTTGACTACCAAATACAATTTGTGCCCATCCATAGGAATTGTGCTGATTACTTGTCTCGTGCTGTCCAGTCATTAAATTTGAAAGTGCTCTTTTACATTACTCCCAGAGTTTCCAGGAGGGACTCTGTAACCTGAACAGAAAACTAGTGGACTTACAGAGCAGAACAGATCCAGTGTTAAGCAAGCTGGCGAAGTGCATTGTTAATGGTTGGCCAACAGCAGCTAAGGAGCCATTAGTCCAGTTCAAGTCTATACAAGATGAACTAAATATTGAAGGAGGGTGCAGTTTTCGAGGAAGCCGATTGGTCGTATCGTCTTCTCTTTGAGACAGCATCCTGAGGAAACTACATGTTGGGCACTTAGTAGTGGTCAAGATTTAAGTTATCAGCTAAGAATTACTTATGGTGGCCCTGCATGAACAAAGACATTGGGAACTACGTCTTGGGATGCCACATATGTCGGGTAGTTCAGCAATCACCTCAGAAAAGTTGTCTGATTCCATGAAAGTGGCTGGCAACGCCTTGGAGTCGAATCCACATTGACTTCCTTGGAGCTATAGATCGGATGAGTTACTTACTTGTAGTTGATGCTCACAGTAAATGGCTTGATGTATGTTCAATGAAGTTGACTATGGCAACAATTTGTGCCCTAACTACAATCTTTTCTCGATTTCGATATCCAGAGGTTCTAATATCCGATAATGGCAGTCATCTAATAAAGTCTACAGAATTCAGTGAATTTCGTTCAAGAAACGGCATAGAATTTAGGGTTGGGGCCCATATCATTCCACAACCAATGGGCAAGTTGAAAATGGAGTGTGTCAGATAAAACAATGCTTACGCAAAGCTAAATTTGAAGGAGTCGATTTATCCACCACAATGAAGGAATTTCTACTAACCTACCGAAACACCCCACACATCACAACTAGAGAAGCCTCAGTAAAGCTTATGTTATGTAGAACTCTGCGCACTCGATTAGATATAATCAACAATAGGGTTAAGAATGTGGACAACAGAGAACTACTACTAACACAAGTCCAAAGCAAAGTGAGTGTTCAGCAAGAGAGGCAAATAAAGAACTCAGGTAAAAGAGAGTGTCATGAGACATTTGAACCAAATAACACCTTCCAGATTATCAAATAAAAGGAACAGCCTTGAGGATGTGTCTACCAACCATTCTGTCTTGCCCGGGCGGTTAGAGGATGTGAATGGCGGAACCCCCGCTACCTAGTGGCAGTGAGAACGAGTGCTCTACCACCTACTGTTGATGAAGAGATAAGAGCTGGAGACATTAGAAGGACCCAAGAAACTTCGCCAGACTCAAACGAGTGCAGGCCCATCCTATCAAGGCCGCCTCTAGGGGGCAGAATGAGGAAATCCCTGAAGGGCACGTTCAGCAGCAAAGGAAGAAGCAACCCCCAAGAAGGCTCACATATTCGCCTTTTAGACGGGGGAGGGGGATAGTGAAGTGTTCATTTGGCAACACTAGGAAGGACCTTCAGGAGACTGATGATCTGTGATGAACGTGAATTGTGAGCAGTGTCAAACTTTTAAGCGTACTAACACGATGAACGTGAATTGTGAGCAGTGTCAAACTTTTAGGCGTACTAACACAATGAACTACAATTAACAAGCGCTAGATTAACTTAAGAATTAGTTTAAACAAATTGTGCACTACTATTTGCAGCACAAGTATGATTCAGAAAATTACATAACGCTTCCAGGGTTTTTCTGACAAGTCACTCCCCATATAAGTTGAATATACTGAGTGACAAACAGCATCACTGCCTCACTCCTCTTCCTATCTCTACGCTGTTGGTCTCTTCATCATTCAACCTCACCTTCACTCACTGTCTCGGGCACAGGTTTGCATTCAACCTTCTGACCCACCAGTTGATGCCAAGCTTATTGAGTATTTCCATCAGTTTCTTCCACTTTACTCTATCGAATGCCTTTTTCCAGTCAATAAAAACAATGCATACCTTTTCCTTGACTTAGAGAACATACTCTGAAATTATTCTTAGCATCCCGATGGCATCTCTGATTCCTTTTACTTTTTTGAATCCAAATTTGTCTTCTTCCATCCCACTTTTTATTTTATGTTCCAGTCGCCTGTTGAGTATTCTTGCCACAATCTTCCCCGCATGAGAGACGAGGCTGATTGTCTTGTGGTCACTGCATTTATTGGCTTGTTTATTCTTCTTTAGAGCCACCATATTTATGCCTTGTAAGTCCTTTGGTCATTCTCCTGTTTCGTAGATCCTATTTATAATTATTTTTTTCAGCGACATTAATATGTTGATTCTCAGTTCGTTCCGAAGGTCAGCTTGTGTTTAGTCATCGCATTTATACATATACAGGGTTATTAGAAATGATTCATTGGGTTTTTAAAAACTGTATTTCATAAAGTATTACACATAAAAAATGAATGAAATTGATAAGAAATGGAAAATATCCACGTTTTAGTTAAACCATTACAAATGTTCGATACTCCTCCTTTAGGCCGGTCGCCCACCAATCTGACAAAATTTCTCATGATATCATATAGCAAAATGTCATTTAACAAATTGTTAAACCCAGTTAGCGACGATGATGTGACAAAAAGCCGGACAAAATTCAAGCCCAGGCACTGTCATGGCATCACATGAAGATGATATAGATCTTTTACTTTTAAGTGGGTGTTCTTTACTGATATTGAAAGAAGAGAAGGCCAGATAAAGAAAGTTTTGGGTGCATCATTTGTACAAAAAAGTATACATTTTAGTGTTTTAAAATAAATTGAGAGAAGATGAAAAGAAGTTTAAAAATTTCACCCGAACAAGAGTAGAAACTTTTGATTTTCTTCGTTTATTAATTGAATACAAGATTAGGAAGTTTGACACAAACTATATACAAAGCATCACAGCAAACTAAAGATTGCTCATAAGATTAATGTAAGCAAAAAACAAATAATAATTTTACTTAGTAATAATAGGATGGCCTGCTTCATGTAAGGTTTTGTCAGCTGAGCAAAACCCATTGGACAGAAGTGAACTGATATCTGTCGGACACATTTTCGATTTTATATGAATGTCAGATGATGTCATATGACAAAGTCAGTTTGGTGTGCGGCAACTGATTTAAACAACGTGTAAAATTCTTCTTCGGCCGGTCATATGACAAAATGTCTTATTATATGAATGTTTTTGTCAGATTGGTGGGCGACTGGCCTTAGTCACACAACACACGTCTATGTGGTAGTCTAGTTCGGCCCATATTGATGGTCATCAAAGTAATGGGTTGTGGTCCCGGAGCTCATTCAATGTTGGTGGCAATGGTGTCACATAAAAAGTGTATTTAACATGACTGTCCCCAAAGGAAAAAATCACATCATAAGGTCAGGAGACCTAGGGGGGTATCTGAACAGCACCGAGTCATCTTCAGGACATCGCCCAATCCAGCGGTGTGGGAGTTCCTCATTCAGGTAGCGATGCACTGAAGTGTGCCTATGAGGTGGAGCCCCATCTTGTTGGATTGTGAAGGTGTCAGAATCATCTTTCAGCTGTTTTTCCACAACTATATGAGGATTTTCCGTACCCCATATACGGATATTGTGACGATTCGCCTTTCCAATTAAACAAAATGTTGCCTCTTCACTGAAAACCAGACGAGTAGCAAATCATCGTCCTCCAATGCTTCCTGGATGAGATTACAAAATTCGTATCGTTTCAATTAATAGTTTTGGAGGGATGGCAGAAGATGAAATGCATAGGAATTATTTTACCTCTTGATAATCTCTTGTTGATTCCAGTCAAAAATAATGGCTCTTATATGATATTAGATCTCTGGCTTTAATAGTTTCTTCAGAAATAATTTCTGAAGACAAAGGAAGAATTACACTTCACTTTTAATAACTACTCGAAAGTATGAAACCTATTATATAGTAAATTAGCCTTTTTTAATTGGACCTTTCAACCGTGCTCCAAAAAGACATCAGACCACAACAATGTGTTTTTCTTAGTTAAATTAAAACAAATGATTAATTCTAATTTCTTGTTTAGGCCAATACATATGAGAATGGTTAATACACTAGTAGTCAAAACAACTTAAATACGTCAAATAAAGTTAAATACGTGAAAAGATTAATAAAATGGTTAAAAAGTAAGTAATACATCAACTAGAGGATATAATGTATAATAATTGTTCTTTAATTTGGCAATATATGGTAGAAATAAAGTCTTTAGCATAATGAAATATTACAATATTAAGAGAGACTAAATTTCTATCATGACGGCAAGTGAGTAGAACGTGTGTCTAACAGCTCTGGCGTGAATATCAAAATTGCATTCATTATTATAATTAATTAATTATCTTATCTTTATATCTTACCACCAGAAGTAATTAAGTCTTGAGTGCCGGGTAAATATTGGGGAGATGAAACTATTTGCTCTATACAGAAAGCTAGTGCGATCAATCCTAAATAGGATTGAGAAATTTAAAAATAATTTTCACTTGAGAAACAATTTCTCATATTTAAACAAGAAATTAATATTTAGAGAGAATATACTTGACGATCTTGCATAATAAAGCCAAAGAAACTTTTCTGGTCCATGGAATGGCAGAGAAGCCAGGTGGGGACGTAAGGACTGAAGTTTTGAGAATGTTTAAGACATGCCTTATATATTGAGGATTGTGATGTCGATAAGTGTCACCGAATAGGCAAGCTGAAGAGAACATCCACAGAGTCTCTGGTAGAAGCAAAAAAGGCCAATTATAATTAGATTAACAATCTACCAACCTCATTCACTTATTTTCAGTGCCGAGAAAGCCGTCAAGAACACCTTCATTCTCATAACTGAGTCACTCCCCTTCGTGAGACAATTCCTCAAGGCAGCGAGGGATTAATATGGAACTCATCAATGTTGGACACAGGACGGTAGAATAGATACTATGAGGGATCAAGGTCATCGGGTGTACATCAATACACTGCTCAATTTCTGTAGAGACTACTGCTGATATTACTCATGGTGATCAACTTGCATTCATTTTACTAATGGTTTCTGATAGTGTCAACCCTGTTATTATTATTATTATTATTATTATTATTATATTATTCGCTAATGTGTAATAGTAGGGTGATTGTGAGAGAAAATGGAGGACCTACAGTTTAACGTGGAATCCGAACCATGGTGGAGGCCTGGTATTCCACATATTCACAAGTTGTGATTAATACATGTCTTGTCAGAGGTGAAGGAAGGGTTTGGTAATCAGATAAATCTGTGCCGGGACCGGGGATTGAACCCTGGACACCCAGCACAAAAGTCTTGACAACTTTCCCCTAAACCACCAGGTCACCGTCAACCCTGTTGAAATCTTTGTTAAGTTTATATCCCAGACTGGCCACATTGCTCACAATTTATAAATAACTGTACTGTAAGTTCTTTCAGACTATAAAATTGACATTAAATACTGTAAAAGACAATCTTATGACAACGCCCCTAACATGTCGTCTGCTTTTGAGGGACTACAAGCCAAGATCAAATCGCACAATCCCCTGGCACTTTTCGTGCTATGCGCAGCACATACTTTGAATCTAGTAGGAACATTAGCTGCTGCATCTCTCTTAAAGATGACTGCTTATTTTATGTTCGTGCAGAAGATGTACGTTTTCTCCAGTGAGTTGACAGACAGCTGGTAAATTCTCCAAGATGAAATTAAAACAAGTCGTGCTGGCATTAAACTGCTGCCAAAGCCTTTGTCAGCAACATGGTGGTCTGCAAGACATGATGCATGCAGGGCTCTGATGGCAAACAACAAATGCGAAAAACCGAAAACAGGACCTGAGGCTGAAGGTTTGTGCGCTAACTTTGATAAGTTGTAGACCGGAATACAAACAAAATTTTGGACAGAGATTCTAGAACGTTTTGATAAAGTGGGCAAGAGTCTTTGAAATATTACTTCTAATTCCAATGACGTAGTCCTGATGTATAGTTCACTAATAAGTTATGTGGAAGGGCCCCAAGATAGATTCGAGTACTATGAATGTGAAGGGGAACTCTATTTGGATGGGAAGAGTATAAACATGAAAGAAAAAGAATCAAGATGAGAAGACTGCAGTGTGATGAGGTCAACAGAGACAGTTACATGATTTTTTACTGTAGGCAAGATATCAGGATAAACACACTTTTTTTTACCATTGATAAACCGGTTGTGGAGCTTTCATGCAGAATATATGCATATTCGAATTTCGACTTAAGATTTGGCTTTCTTAGTAAATTATCTTTGATGCCACTTTATTGTATTAGATAATGTTCCAGGAAAGCTGTTGAAGCATATCTTGATGATGTGGATAGTGAATTCATTGGAAAGTGTGTTCATTTCCAGGAATTCCTAAAATAATTAAAACTGGATAAAGTCACCTGGCAATTTATTAAAAACTATTCAAAGCAAAGGCCTAATCGCTACATATCCGATTGTAGACACCTTCCTCCGGTTATTTATTTGTATTCCTTCTACCAATGCAAGTTCTGAACGATCCTTCTGAGTTCTGAGAAGGGTGAAGAACTACTTACAAAACTCAACCAGTGAAGAGAGACTTTCGGGCTCGCTTCTTTTACTTTAAATGCTGAATTCCTGGATACCATTTTGTTTGACATTTTAAATCACAATTTTGCTGCAATGAGGCATATCCTTTTAATTTGTTTAAAATAATCTCTGAGGTTAAAATATATTAAGGACCAGATTAATAGTCAGACTTAGTGCACCTCAAGTGAGGCTCGACACTAAACACAAGACAGCACCTACCTAGACTCAGATGGAATTGGCCAGTTTCATGCGATACTAACCCATTTAATTTGAGTTTAGGTAGTTGTCCTTGTACCGTCTTTCACCCTCATCTATTTAAAACAAATGGAGCGTGCAGGAGAGCAGAAGAGATACAAGAAAATAATGTTGGCAAGTTTATTAGTTATATCAAAAACAACAAACATAGTACAATGTCAAAGTATAGCTAAATAGCTGAAAATATTCATAATAGGAATTTACTCTATTAAAGATATGACCCAGAGATTACAAAGTTAAATTTAGAGTCAAGGTTCAGTTCAGGGTCCACTCAAGAGATCCGACCCGTGGATACCTGGTTACAAGTTCATTGGTGAGGTTCGCCTATAATGTCAATATTTCGATATACTAATTTGTAGAGTTCTCGTACTAACCCTAGCAGCCTAAGCACATACATGCTATACATTTACCTCTCCACTCATTATCAATATGAAGTTAAGCCCTAACTGGCTATAGGTAACAATTCAGCATGATAGCCCAAAATAAAGTTAACTCTATTAGACCGCAAGGCCGTCACTTTCATTACCTTACGTAACTGAGCTTAACTACATATAAACATGATTAAATTTCATGAGCTGAAGCTTTAGTTTCATTTTATCAAACCCTAAACTAGTAAACCATATATCACTATACGTTACTAAGTTCAAATACCTATACATACAACTATGGTTAAACCTCATATGTTGTTATATTAATAACCTTAACATCTGCTTGCAAGTATATCCTAGACTTATAACTCAAGTCTAACCTACTATACAATTTTAGGACCAATTCTATTAATGTTTCGGCTAGAAGAACCCTACGAGGCACATTAACAATACATGGTGTCTGAGAGACGACAATCCTACCCATTTAATATTTACATAAAGAACCTGATAATTTAAATTTAAATACAGAGCTATGCTCTCAGCCTAAAAATCAGAGATACAACCAAACCCCAAGTTAACGTCAGATACGCCGTAATGGTTGTCCCCATTATTTAACTCCAATGAATGCTCTCAATAACAATTTCAGTCTAACCTGCGCTAACATAACGCCACCAAAACGTGTTTACGCCTAACACATAAAGCATAACAAAGAACCAAGGTTTAATTTCATATAAAGATTATTTTACACCCCGGTTGAATGCACCCCAAGTATGACCGATTAAGGTAAGAGTGAAGATAGCACTCAAGGTGCACCAAAAGGACCTAAGTAAACTTTGATAAGCCGTGGATACGCCACTTAAATCTCATTAGCCATGAACCAAGTTAAATCTCTCGAAGTTAAGCCTAAACGGTAAATTTAGAAAACAGTTCCCCCCCATAATAATGCCAAAAAAGAATTTCAAAGAATAAGTAATCCCAGAAGAGACGTCGGACAACACCCTCACCTTAATGAGCCTGTGGTATAGTTAGTAGAGATTAGAAGCATACAGTCCTTTTTATACAATTTGTGAGCGTCGATTCTGACCTCAGAGAGGGGGAAATGAGGGAAGGAATAAATGAACGAAAGGAAACGAGCAGCGCTCAGGTGGGAGAGAATGGCAGCTCTGGGGTTTTAAAGATAGCGCTGATAGCATTTAATTTTAGGAGAACCGGAAACAGCTCAAGTCAAGCTCGACGATTTCTTCTTGGTGGGCGGGGCCTTAATCACAGTCGAAGTGAAGGCAGCGGCCCCACTCTCAGTGTCCGTTGGGTTTTCTTGAGTGCGTGCGTGTCCAAGGCGATCGGAAAGCGGGCCCGTTCAACAGGCAGGTGGTGGGTGAGTGTAGTCCCATATTACTTGGCGTTGAATTGGTTGAACTCGTACTCGTTTTTAAGATCGTTACAATACCCCCCCACCCTCCTCAAGGAGAAGAGACCTCGAGAGGAACGACCAGGAGGCGCCATCCCAGTCGTGATGAGTCTATACGTTCTGGTAGGGGAGGGGGCGATGAGCCCTCTCTAGAGATTTCCAATCATCAGTCCAGCCGGTTGGCTGTCGATCCCCACTGGAGCTGGTCGCAACCACCAGTTCACTCTTGGAATGCTTTATTGACGCTCATCTGGCTTGCTGCATGACACTCATTCCACCCAAGTTCCAGAAGGCTACCGCGGTCGTCCCCAGCTTCTTCACATGACTTGGGTAGTCCATCCCGCCCACACCACATCTTCTTCCTTATGTTCCGTGTCGACACGGCGCTCGGTTCCCAGAGCCGGGAGGAAGGGGAGGAGGGAATAAGGAGACCTCTCTGAGAACAAAAGCATTACAAGTAAAAACATACACCACATAGAGTTCACACCTATTCTTGCATGTCGCCGTACAGTTCGTGCCCGATCGGATTCACTCAACCCATGAGTATTTAGGCCTCAATGGTCCATATGGGTCACACATGAGACAGGTGATGTCCCAAAAAGAGTATCTCTTGGAGTGTCTTTTATTGGGTCGACGCACAAACGCACTCTGGCAACTCCCAGGTGTCACAGTTTAATAAAGCACTACAATACCTAACACTTCCTTACATGCTAATAGTGAGAAGGGGCCCCCCTCTTGGTTACTAAGTGAACATTTAAAACATACGACGAATAAAGTGCCCTGGTAGACAATATCTAATAAAACATAACTTGACACACGACACAGGACAGGGCACTGACTAACTATGCCACGGGTTTTAAATGGCTAACATGTGCTCGCCGAGACAGAGATGGATCCACCACTTCATTCAGAAGCACGGAGACGGGGGTTAGAAACCTGTCTATCAGCCATGGCCCATTCCACTTATAAGACAGCTTAGCCGACGACTTGTCTGCAGCTGAGCTCTGGGGGAAGCACTTACAGACGACAGTGTCGCCTACTTTAAAGGGGACAGGAACTCGTCCTCGGTTGTAAGCCGAGGCGACCTTCCGTTGCGACTTCTGGAGGTTATAAAACGCTAACTCACACTTCTCCTCAAACGTACGGTGAGTGGCTTCCGACAAAAGCGGATCTACATCCCAGATAGCCAGGAGGGGATGGTTGAGGTCTCTGTTGAGGAAGATAGAAGCCGGGGTAGCCCGGACCGACTCGTGATAGGCCGAATTGAAGGCGAGGTTTAAGAAATCAAGGTGTTGGTCCCAATGGGATTGGTCAATGTGGTGAAATATGGTCAGGGCTATGTTCAAGTTGCGGTTAAACCGCTCTACATGGTTGGGAGATGGGTTGTAAGGGCTAGTTGTCACATGCCTTATCCCCCATAAAAACACATCTGCAAAAGCCTTGGCCCTAAAGCATGGCCCATTGTTACTCACAATTATTCTAGGGGCGCCTAACATCGCCCAAATACGCCTCGACAAAGCGTTCACGGTGGTCGTAGCCTTCATATTCCTAAGCGGTATTAATATAACAAACTTTGAGAAGGCATCCATGGCAATCAAGACCGCGGTGTTGCCTAGGGAAGTGCGGGACAAGGGCCCGACATAATCTACGAAGACCTTTTCCCAAGGCCTTGTCGCGATGTCGGCAGAGTGAAGACCGATCTTTGAGTTCTGGGCCGGCTTAGCTTTCTGGCACGACTCACACTTTCGTACCCAACATCTCACATCCTTAGGCAAATTGGGCCAGAAGAACTCTTTCGACACCTTTCGCTCAGTTTTAAGTATCCCACAATGACCTCCAAACGCTGAATCATGAAAGTACCTCATAAGCATGGGCCTGAGTTTCTCCGGGACGTAATATCTGGTCCTACCTCTAACTTTGACTACCAGGAGGCCTTTACAAACAGAGTAATTACCTACTACCTCACCTGCACCCAGCCTCTCCACTACCTGTTTACAAAAGTCGTCTTGGGACTGATGGTCACCGATCGAAATAAAAGACTCGGGTATGGTGTGGATAACGCAAAGGGGTTCAGCATCCGGATGTTTCCCAATGGGCTCAAGATCTTCAGACATGCGGGACAACGCATCTGCCACAACGTTCAATTTCCCGGCAATGTGGTGGGTGGTAAAGTCGAACCTGGAAAGTCTCCACACCCAACGCCCTATTTTCCCAAGTTGCTTGGGGTGATTCCACATCCAAGACAACGCAACATTATCGGTGAATAGGTCAAATTTCCTAAGCTCCAAATAATCAGAAAATCTCTCAATCCCAAATACGCACCCGAGACATTCCTTTTCGTAGGTGCTATATTTCCTTTCCGCCGTATTCAACGTTCTACTTGCAAAAGCAACCGGCCTATCGCCCTCAGGGGTGAGCTGGGAAAGAACGGCACCAAGCGCTACCGAAGACGCGTCCACGTGCAACCGAAATGGGAGGGAGAAGTCCGGCATACACAGAACCAGGGCGGACACTAAGTGACGCTTGAGAGAGAGAAAGGCCTCGCTTTGTTCTGTTCCCCACACAAAACTTGCCCCTTTTTTCTTAAGTGAGTTTAATGGGCTGGCGATCTCGGAAAACATGGGTATGAACCTTGCATAGTATGCGCACATACCTAAAAAACGTAGCACGCCTTTCAAGTTTTTTGGGGCCGGGAAGTCAAGGATCGGTTTTACACGTCCAGGATCCACGAGAAGGTTCCCTTCCGAGATTATGTAGCCTAGATACGGGATAGACCGCTTAGCCCACGTAACCTTCTCCGGGTTGACGGTAAGACCAGCCGAGAGCAAGCGGCGCAGCACAGTCTCCACATGGAGTAGATGTTCCTCGAGAGAGTTGCTGTAAACGCATATGTCATCAAGATAATTGAACACGAACAAATTTCAGATCGGCCAGAATATGATCTAATACCCTATTTAATGCTTGCCCCCCGCAACTAATACCCAGGTGCACCCGGTTAAATTCGTAGACCTGCCGTGGGGTAACGAAAGCTGTGAACTTCTTGGAAGGCTCCGAGAGCGCGCATTGCAAAAAGCTCGCATTGAAATCAAGTAAACTATAGAATTTGGCCTTGCCAAGATGCTGGAACGCCGACTCGATGCTAGGCATCGGGTAGGGGTCGAATACGATTTTCTTATTAACCTTTCTATAGTCAACGATGAGGCGATATCCATTACTCTTGCGGGGGATGATGAAAGCCGGACTGGCATACGGAGATTTGGATGGGCGAATAACCCCTCTCCTTTCGAGGTCGAAGACTACTTCCCTGAAAATCTCCATCTTGGGCGGGGCACAGGAATAAGGACCTGAGCGTACAAGGATGTCGTCCTGAGCAACAATATCATATGGTAAGATATCACACTTCCCCCATCGCTCAGTAATGACGTCAGGAAACTGACTAACAACGTCATGTATAGCTTCATCATCACTATCTATGGAGAACAGACCCAAAGGGGGTTTACCACTCACAAAGGGGATAAGTTCCCCAGGCGAAAAACCAAATGACACTCCTCCCTCACCTAGATTTAATCTAGCCCTGGTCTCAAATAGGAAATCATTACCTAGGATAATATCAAAAGGAAGATCGGCCACAACATACAAACAGCGTCTCCATGAAAACCGCCCAATCTTAACAGGAAGGTTAAGCTTGCAAGAAACCCATAAACACTGTCCATTGGCCACGGCGTACGCTTTAGGCACTATGCGCTCATACAAGACATTAACTTTATTCTTAACAGTATCAAGAAATTTGTTGCAAACGAAAGAATGACTGGCCCCGGTATCGAAGAGTCCCACACACTCTACGGGTCCAATAGAAATAGCAACACACGGGCTCTGAACACGTGGCTTACAACACGCGGACGCGACCGTGCCACGACCCTGGCCGCGCCTCAGGAGTTTCCCCCCATGCACTGCCTACGGACATGTCCTAACCTATTACACCGGTAGCACCTGACTCTAGACAAATCACGGGGCGCGCGGTCCCCTCGATTCTCACCCACGTGGTTATCCCCAGTAGTAGGTATATTATTCCTAGCGGGCAGGGCGCGTTCAAATGGCAACGCAGTACAAGCCGCCCCGGGACTCAAACTCGTTCGCTCGCGACTCTTCACGGCTGGCAAATGCGTGTCCAAGTATTCCTTTTCAGCGAGAAGAGTACCCTCAATGACTGACGCCAGCGAGTAAAGATCCTGTATAGAAGTAGGTTTCCCCGAAAAGACAAAATGGCGCCTGGTCAAAGGCGAGACATTTTCAAGAATGATATCGACGAGCTCTAATTCCTCTAAGTCAGCATTGAGCACACAAGCCGCTTCAGTTATAGAAAGAACGAAGTTTCTAAAGGATTCATGGGGGGACTGGAACCGGTGAACCACTTCTCTACATAGCTTCTGTTTCGTCCTCCTGGGTAACAATGCGCCCAAGACCAAATCAATCACCCCTCTCAACGATAGATTGGCTTGGATACCTTGAGAGAATAGCTCTGTGAGGAACCCCGACGTTTTCGTCAGACACAAGGTTAGAAACTGTGTTTCGCTAACAAGTTTAAGACACGAAGCCCTATTTACCTCTACTAGAAATCTAAACAAGTTGGTGTGGTTCTGCCCATCACATATGGGAATGCGACCCAAAATTTCGATGAGAACCTTGCTCTGGCATTTGAGATACCCTACAGGCATTGAAGGGGTGGTGTGGGGGAGAGCAACAGGTTTTTCACTCGCATCCTCAGCCATACCACGACCGGCCGAAGCCTCCCCAACCTCACTCAACAGTTCAGAGAGAAGAGACCTCAACTCACCCCCCGTAGCGCTGGGTGGAACCGGGATCTCCCTGGACGCGAGCTCAGACAGCAGCTGGTCGCGGCTAAGCTTGTATATCTCAGTTTTCCTCATACCAGCTGAAGTCTTAGTATCGGGCTTCAGTGGCGGAGCCATGGCCTCGGACAGCATGAAAGAAAATAGACAAGCATGAGTAAACAATGATAAATAAAGTGCGGTTATACCGCAGACACCTCAGATCTCCCCTAGAGATAGGACATGGAGCTGCGAACCACACAACCTGAACTTTGTAACCATGCTCTGCTACCACTTTTTTCTTGTATCGTCTTTCACCCTCATCTATTTAAAACAAATGGAGCGTGCAGGAGAGCAGAAGAGATACAAGAAAATAATGTTGGCAAGTTTATTAGTTATATCAAAAACAACAAACATAGTACAATGTCAAAGTATAGCTAAATAGCTGAAAATATTCATAATAGGAATTTACTCTATTAAAGATATGACCCAGAGATTACAAAGTTAAATTTAGAGTCAAGGTTCAGTTCAGGGTCCACTCAAGAGATCCGACCCGTGGATACCTGGTTACAAGTTCATTGGTGAGGTTCGCCTATAATGTCAATATTTCGATATACTAATTTGTAGAGTTCTCGTACTAACCCTAGCAGCCTAAGCACATACATGCTATACATTTACCTCTCCACTCATTATCAATATGAAGTTAAGCCCTAACTGGCTATAGGTAACAATTCAGCATGATAGCCCAAAATAAAGTTAACTCTATTAGACCGCAAGGCCGTCACTTTCATTACCTTACGTAACTGAGCTTAACTACATATAAACATGATTAAATTTCATGAGCTGAAGCTTTAGTTTCATTTTATCAAACCCTAAACTAGTAAACCATATATCACTATACGTTACTAAGTTCAAATACCTATACATACAACTATGGTTAAACCTCATATGTTGTTATATTAATAACCTTAACATCTGCTTGCAAGTATATCCTAGACTTATAACTCAAGTCTAACCTACTATACAATTTTAGGACCAATTCTATTAATGTTTCGGCTAGAAGAACCCTACGAGGCACATCAACAATACATGGTGTCTGAGAGACGACAATCCTACCCATTTAATATTTACATAAAGAACCTGATAATTTAAATTTAAATACAGAGCTATGCTCTCAGCCTAAAAATCAGAGATACAACCAAACCCCAAGTTAACGTCAGATACGCCGTAATGGTTGTCCCCATTATTTAACTCCAATGAATGCTCTCAATAACAATTTCAGTCTAACCTGCGCTAACATAACGCCACCAAAACGTGTTTACGCCTAACACATAAAGCATAACAAAGAACCAAGGTTTAATTTCATATAAAGATTATTTTACACCCCGGTTGAATGCACCCCAAGTATGACCGATTAAGGTAAGAGTGAAGATAGCACTCAAGGTGCACCAAAAGGACCTAAGTAAACTTTGATAAGCCGTGGATACGCCACTTAAATCCCATTAGCCATGAACCAAGTTAAATCTCTCGAAGTTAAGCCTAAACGGTAAATTTAGAAAACAGTCCCCCCCCCCCTATAATAATGACAAAAAAGAATTTCAAAGAATAAGTAATCCCAGAAGAGACGTCGGACAACACCCTCACCTTAATGAGCCTGTGGTATAGTTAGTAGAGATTAGAAGCATACAGTCCTTTTTATACAATTTGTGAGCGTCGATTCTGACCTCAGAGAGGGGGAAATGAGGGAAGGAATAAATGAACGAAAGGAAACGAGCAGCGCTCAGGTGGGAGAAAATGGCAGCTCTGGGGTTTTAAAGATAGCGCTGATAGCATTTAATTTTAGGAGAACCGGAAACAGCTCAAGTCAAGCTCGACGATTTCTTCTTGGTGGGCGGGGCCTTAATCACAGTCGACGTGAAGGCAGCGGCCCCACTCTCAGTGTCCGTTGGGTTTTCTTGAGTGCGTGCGTGTCCAAGGCGATCGGAAAGCGGGCCCGTTCAACAGGCAGGTGGTCGGTGAGTGTAGCCCCATATTACTTGGCGTTGAATTGGTTGAACTCGTACTCGTTTGTAAGATCGTTACATCCTGTATTTGGTTTCGAGCTGCATTTTAGGTGCACAAAGTCCGACTATGATTCTGGATTCCAGACACCTTAAAATTTGTATTATTATTATTATCAGCATAATCATCATCATTAATTTGTTAGTTTGTGAAATGAGTGCAGATGAACGCCTAGCGAATGAGGTGACCTTGTTGGTTTTCACGAGCAGATGCAACATGAAACTCAACATCACCTGTGTAGCGGGCTCAACAGTCCTTACCCGTACAAACTACACCAGGTAGAGAAAATGACTTCTCATAATAAAATATATATGGATATCTTAATATATATATATATTACTGTTATAACATAATTTGTTACATACCACACCTTGGGAACATTAACTGGTGAGATTGGCTCCGTGGGAGGAGTTGCTCGGACATGTACGTCATTGCCTGGCGCTTACGTGTTCTACCAAGCTTTGAGAAGTTTTTCTACCCCCACATCCCTGGTTCATCAGTTTAACTTGTAT
Organism: Timema cristinae; assembly: GCA_039000515.1. NCBI lineage: Eukaryota > Metazoa > Arthropoda > Insecta > Phasmatodea > Timematidae > Timema > Timema cristinae. Next base: position 28,889 of record JBCFYV010000870.1, on the reverse strand, counting down.
AAAACACCTGGGTCCGCTGGGAACAAACACAGTTACAATCTTGTGTTCAACTACTGATGTATCGTGTCTCCATTCAACAGTACAGCAACCTAGAAAATATTGGGGTCACGATGATGGTGCCGTCAGACTCACCAGCTAAATGGAAAAACTTTTCGTAAACTATAAAGTTTTATTTACATTTGAAGGAGCCAAAGACTCAACGTTCGGAGTCATGTAATTTAGTTAGGATTATTCTTACAAGTTATGAGTGTTTGTCACTCTAAAGTTTGTTGACTGCATTATATATAAAATTAGGTTAGGTCTTGATAGTCAAAGTCATGTTGACCATGTCTTGAGGTATCTTTCATATCTCCTGTTTTTTCTATCCAGCCCTTTAGACCAGTAGTTTCATTGGAGTGTGTCTCACTCCCTGGCCCATATGACCATGTTCCGGTCTGCAGTGCCACCTGATAGGAAAGGAGGAATTTATGTTTGTCAAGGCCCATTAATGCGACCTAGTTAGGTAATTGTTAGTTGTTCTTGGGAACCCATGTACATTGTTGTTCAACTTTTGGGGTGCACAACTTGTGGGTTTGTCTCTGGCACGGCCCGTGCCCTGTTAGATGTTCATGTTTGACTCCCTTCTGGGGCCACATGACTGTCCCTGCTTTTCATAAACCTTTGTCGGAAATGTAGTTTGTGCCTATGTTTGAGTATGGTTAAACTCATGATATCTGGCAATACTAATCAGTAACAAGGCAGCCTTTACTGTAAAGAGGCCTATAATCCTGAATGTCCACTATCTATAAGATATAAGCCTGATGTTTCTATGACTGGGACAGATAGACAGTTAGTTCTCTGTAACTTGTGTAACCGATACTAGACGGTTAACATTTCAGTGATAGCTTCACTGTGAACCACAATTAGGATCTACCATCCAAAAGAGAGGGTTCAAACACTTAATAAGGAAATTAAAAAAAAAACACAATAACAATCGATAGAGTGGGCTGGGTGAGTGAACTTGTTATACCCGCTGGGTAAGCTAAATAACACCCAGCACACGCAATTTGAGATAGATGAGGGCAAGTTCTCACGGTCGCCCTCAAAGGTCGATAAACACAGCCCAGACGTTATACCATATTTGTGATTACCCCACATGAACTACTTAACTTAAAGTTACCGAAGGATGATACTTATAAAAAGGAACGAATATCACCATCAACAACAATTTATTATAACTTCTCAAAAAAGAGAACAAAAATAGATATAAATACATAAACAATCATCAAGTATGTAACGTCTTTACAACCTTTTCCAATGGCCTCATACCATGAGCGCCAAATTTGAAAGCGAACATCTACGCTTACTCTGGAAAGCTACAGTTTGGCGTGAAAGCAACAATTAAACCTCAGCCTAACCTCGTACAGTTCAATACGACAATTACCAAAATATAACCTATAAACATTATTATTAATACCTCATCAGTCCCAAAAAGGGGAAGGGGGTATATGATTAAACCTAACTGACGTATTACCAGATGTTGGTGTTGGATTGACCCATGCATTAGATTGGCCTACACCTCTCGTTTACAATCACAAACTTGGTTGCTATAACAACTTCCTTTTACCCCTATGGTGCGCTGATGGCGGCAGGTAATTCATGTTCAAAGGTGAACATCAAAAACAACCCAACAAGAACTATTCTAATACAATAAACATTAGCTTAATGAAACACCTTGCGAGGTTTATATTTAAAGTTCATAGACAAGGTAAAATTATGAATGACATAATTTATAGGTCTTAAGTTCTGAACCAAACTTATTAACCTTTGAAAATAATTGACAAAAGCAGTTTTTTTAGAGATTACGCTCAATAATATAAGTGCACAAAACGTAACAGCATAAATAGTATAAAGAACATAATATGATACCAGCAATCTTTACGCGATTTTAAATTTATTATGCCCGAAGTTTTACGTTCAATCATGCCGTACATAATAGATCTAAATCTTAACTGCGAACTTTGCCTTGTCATTTAAATCAACACAAAAGCCCAAACGAAGTAAAATCGTAACTTGTTTCACTAAAATATTAAATCTGAAAAGTCTTAAAGTCCAATTACTTTATGCATACTGCTAAGTGCAAAGTTTTAAGTTATATGTAGGCAGATATTTGAAGACGCAACCAAATGCCAGTATGAAAGTTTTAAGTCCATTTATCATGGAAAGTCACTAAAGCGCAAGTTTGAAAGATCAAGTCTATTCATTATGAAATAACAACAAAGTGCCTAAACGGAATTTTAGAAACGTTAAAGATTTCATCTAAACTGAATTTAGCTTACATCGTTAATTTTGAAGCGTTCACCTGTTCAGGCGAATTCCAACGCCAGCTCAAGAGTGGCTCACAATTCACATGGTCGATCTTTTATACGCACAAAACACGGCTTGCAGAACATAGTCAAGGGGGGGGACCAAAGAACGTAGACAGGGTGGAGAAGGTTCTAGGAGCCTCACGGATCTAGTAGAAGCCCGCTCGTAAACTTGGTGGAGTGTTACTTCTTTTCTTCTTATGGTCTTTGGGCAAGCAGAAACGGCGTGATGTATTCCAGTGGGCGCGCCTCAGTCTTACAAGGAAGGTCTTGATGGCCAGGTGTGTGTTGATAAGTGGATCGCAGTGTTTACATGAGCATGGCCGCTGACGTCTTTGTAGAATTGGGTAAGTTTACAATTTGCATTATTGTAACATTAGCTAGCGGCTAATGTTACAACTGGTACACATCGTTCTCACCTCTTAAAATAGGGTTATTTAGTCTTAAATGTTGTGTGGGTTCTGGCTATGCCTTGCTAGTCAGTCGTTATGCTTTAGATGTTTGTTAAAACAAATTTACTATTGCAATTATGTTGTGTTTGTAGTTTTCCCAATCGAGGAGTATCTTAAATAAGCCTTAGTTTTGTATTTCGCTCTAGAAAGTGTAGTTATAACTCTGTTAAGAGTGAGGTGATAGTTAATAAAACCAGCTTAGTTTTGTAGTTTGGGTGAGGGATTAGACCTATAGTGCTTCATGCCGAATTCACTTAATGAGTGTATCTGTTACTAAACTCATTGTAATACCTGGTATTGTAGCCCATTTGGCCGGTCTTCATAGGAAATGATGGATTGTGCTTTTGTCACTACTTTGTAATTGTTTGTTTTGTTTGCTCCATTAAACTCATGTCAACATGCATTTTAATCTTAGGTTTTCAAGTGTTAACCTATCATGTCTCATTTCTCTGTAAATGTAGTTGACGTATTTAGTGTGAACTAAAGCGTCGCTACACCTGCAACCCATGGGAATTCATCCTCAGGCAAATCATCATTCACACGCCTATCGATGTTATGCAGGACACTAGTCACAGTTATGATGGCTGAAGTGTGAGCGAGAGTGGTCTCCAAGGTGTTGGTCAGGCATCTAAATCTACGTTTCCAGACACCGATGGTGCGTTCAACACAGTTGCGGGTTCTTATTTGGATCTCGGTGTACCGTCTCTCTGCCATAGTGTGAGGATCTAGTATTGGGGTGAAAAGACACAGAAGACAAGGATACCCGCTGTCTCCCAAAAGTAATCCCTGATGGATTTGTCCCTCTTCAAACACTACATGAAGGTCGCTTGCTTCTAATATTGTGGCATTATGGAAGCTTCCGCCCCTCCTGCAGAGGATGTCCACTATAGACATATTGGCTCCCACAGACAACTAGAACAATATAAAAAACAACTTACTCTGTAAAATGTGTATTATACCAACACTTCCACATTACTTTTTTGCAATAATTTAAAGCAAATTAAAACGTTGGTTAGTCAAATGTCATATATTCACACCATTTTATTGTACTATGGATATATATATAAAAATCTTATTTGAATGGTTAAAGTAAAATTAGGAGAATGTTTTTTTTATCACGGTCTCAATGAATTTGTTTTAGTCTCGTCTCTTAACTTAAAAAACGTTCTAGCAAATAGCTAATATATTTTTGAAGTAATATAATTATGTACCCACAGCAGTGGCAGTGATCTAATGCATTAAAATAATTGTATTTGGTAGTTGTGGATGAGAATGTTGAAGTTTGAATCTCAACCAGTTACATTGGAGGTGATTTTTTCCTTAATAGTTTCCCACTCCTATGTCGCTTCCTCAAAATTTACCAACTTTTTTTTTATATGTAAGGGAGATAAGAGGTTTGAATCTCAGTCAGGTGTACTATGTGGGGTTTTTACTAAATGTATGTATACTCTCTCTCAACACAAATGCAGGTACACTTCTAATAAATTAATTGTACTCATCCTTAGCACATTAGCGTAATTAGTATGTATGTGTAGAACTCAAAACTAAAAAAGATTGGTACCAGCCAAGGAAATATGCCAATTTCAAATGGTTAGGTAGTCAAAATGTGTATTTATTTAAAATTGACTACCAGGGTATAGCCTACTATATTTGTGACAGAATCTTTTAGGGCAGACAATACTTATTCTTTAAAATTATTAGGGCTTATTTCAAACACATTCAAAGTTAATTTAAGCTGTTAATATTGAATAGTCTACCTGGATTTTCGTGTGTAGGTTACCATGCCTATTGCGATAAATGTCAGCATTAGAGTCACCAGGATTATTAATTTGAATGTGTGTACCTTCAACACAGCCCACAACACCAGGGAAACCTCTAACATCGTGGTACCATCGCATAGCTAAGTGACACACTGCTTCGGTTGTTGAACGCTCAACAAACTCAGGGAATTTGTCCACAAACAAGCGAGACACTCTATGGATGATGTCGCCAGCTGTAGTTTGGCTGGCACCATACAAATCTTCACATACTTGCTGTAATACAATAAACAGCATATGATTAAACAAATCTTAGTAGACCTAACATTGTAATTCACAAATGACATTTAAAATATAGTAGACTTATGGGATTTTTTTAAGGACATTAGTTTCATATTTAGCTATCTTTAAATTTATATTTTAATCAATCTAACTAAAATAGGCCCTATTTTAAAACTTACTGATATAATTTGAGTTCACAAATAACTTTTTAAAAATCACCTCTAATTCCTTGGGCCTTGGCCCTGTCAAATTCAATTCTAAAACCTGTTTTGGGGGATGGTGGGTGGGAGGGTGAAAGGCTTAGCTTCACAATCAAACTACAACAATGTAAGTTGATGTCAAGATCTTCCAAAATATACTTCTTTGTTTAGGGAACACAACTTCCTTTACAAGGTCTCAATTTATGACGGATGGCCAACCAATCCTCTTGTTACTCGTATATGAAGCTGTAGTACCGGTGTGTGTGTGTGTGTGTGTGTGTGTGTGTGCGTGCGTGTGCGCGTGCGTGTGCGCGTGTGTGTGTATATATATATATATAAAATACAAGTCTTGTTGTGTGCCAGAGAGCATTGTAAACAAGTGTGCAGCGGGTACCCGTCATTTGGCCTAAAGTGTAGGCCAAATGCCTTTAGGCCAAATGCCTTTAGGCCAAATGACTTTAGGCCAAACGCCTTTTAGGCCAAATGCCTTTTAGGCCAAACGACTTTTTGTAAAGTTAATTTTTAGACCATTTATTAAAATATGTTTTGCTGTCTCCGGAAACATTCGTTAAGATTTGTAGTGATGCTAATAGATGGCGAGGTGTGTAGTGTTTAGTTAAATAGTATATACTACCGTTTCAAAATATATAAGTCTTTTCTCAATTTACCACTTCCCAAGGTATAGCAGCACGTCCATTAACCTGTAGTACCACTTTTGTATGTTGAACTTTTTACATTGCCAAGGTTTTGTACTAATTTTTGACAAGCCATCTTGTTAATGTGGGGAGTGCCAGGCCACCACCGTGGTTCGGATTCCACGTTAAACTGTAGGTCCTTCATTTCATCTCACAATCACCCTACCACTACACATTAGCGTAAGTGCGTATAACCCGAACGGGTAGTAAGACGTGGTGCTAATAATAATAATTTTTGTACCGTTTTGTACCAGAAATAAAAAGTTTTGTACCCGTACCGTTTTTTATTAATTAGCACATACATGTGGTTACACCATTTTAATAATTTTGTTTTATTTTGAATTTTGAATATATTTTTTTTAAGTGCCAAAGTATATTTTATCAGTCTTTCTAAGTATATTTGTTTATTAATTTTGCTAAATGAATTAATCAATCATTCATTTTTTTTATAATCATATTAACTTACTCGAGTTTGCCCACGGCTTCGCTCACATTTTAGTTGGGTAAATTATCTTATTTTTAGCAAATCATCTAAACCAGGTTTTCTCAAACTCTATACTCTTGAGCCTTATATGAACATAACATTAATTGTTAAGACTCTTATTCTTAGAATAAAATAACTGGTTTACGTTAAAATACAAAAATGAGACATTTATTATTTAATTGATTTAATTATTTTCTGATAAGAGCTTTGTAGAAGTTTATAAAAATAGTAAGGTTTTGTAAGATATTAATTAATTTTATTGCTTCATAGGCCAAAGAGAATATTAATTTTTTAGTCAATCATAATTTAGGCAAGTCGAAAGAAGTGAGAAATTGGTTCACACCTCATCTGAAATCCCTTCGCGCCTCGCAGTTTGAGAAACCCTGATCTAAACTACCAAAAATACAATTTCAGACACGTATGAGGCGAAAACTTTGTATGTTGATGAAGCCACAAATTAACTACTACCTATAAGAAGTAAAATCTATTTTATAAATATATATATAATCTATTTTATATATATATATATATATATATATATATATATATATATATATATATATATATGCAGTCTTTGCATCAATATTTGCTCGCTTACGCAGAGACATTGTTGAAATGAACACCAAAAGAAATAGTTTAAATTTACTAACTAAACATGAATTAATTTGAAAGAATCACTCTAGTACTAAGCACCTCAGCTTATCAAATAAATTCTTCTGTTAGTAATTGTTTCTATTGGTTTTTGAAAATTTTCCCTTCTCCTCCCCAATCATAATTTCTCTAACTCCCATTTAAACACATAGTTTTAAGAATACTTTCTTTATCTATAGTTGTTCTTCTACCTGCCAGCCAAATTTCGATTTTAAACTATAGATAAAAGGTTTTTTATAACTCCCCCCGCCCCTCCCTTGATTTCATGGAGTTACATTTTAAAATGCTCAGACTTATTAGTTATTTGGAGTGGTGCATTTATGGGCATGCCAAAATTAAATTTTTAACGACACTGCACTGAGATGTAGTAGTTTCTATTAATTTTGTAGATTTTGGACCCCTTATTCCCCAACCCACTTTGAGAAATTTATAGTCTAACGTTATTTTGGCTATCTGGGATTTGATTTATCTTTATTTATCTGTCAAAATTTTATTTTTTTCCTAATCTCAAAAAGTTTTTTTCTCTATTATACTCCATCACCACTATTTCTCAGAATGCAATATTAAATAATAATAATAATTATTATTATTATTTTATGTAAATGTCTATTTGTATTGTTTCCCGTACCTAATTAATAAATTTAAATTCTTTACAATACAGAGAAGTAATTAAATATATTAGTTTTTGAAAATGTTGACCTCCAAGCTACCCTTCCTCCCACCATTACTCAACTCACTGAGAAATTTCAAATTTTAAGGTTTATTTGGTCATCTTGATGGGTCCTTCCTTATACTAAGGCTACTAGAGTTGTAGGGAAGGCTCGTTCACTTTACCGGCCAGCATTCAGCTCTACCCTAACACGCAGCACTGCTGTAACGTCTAATCGTGACCTAACCAAGCTTGCTTCTGTTCAGATCATGTGACTGTGTAGTGCAGCACTTTTTTTAAATTATTATTCAGCACCACGTCTGACTACCCGTTCGGGTTATAGGCCTAAGTACTAATTACGCTAAGGGATTAGGAATTGGGAAGGTTGAGTTAGTGGAAGTGAACCCGCATTTGCGTGGAGGGAGAGTGGAAAACCATTGAGGACCCCCCCCCCCCACCAGTTCACTCGACCGAGATTAAAACCTCGATCTCCCCATCCTCAGCAGTAGATCTCAACACGACTAGCGCGTTAGCTATCTACGCCACCGAGGCGGGTGGGCTCGTTACTAACTTCTTATTTATGTCAAGTATGCTTCCAAAGTCAATGTTAATAGTAAATGTTTGTATGTTTATTGTAAGCTTTCTTATTATTTATGCGTGAAGGGTTACGAAAAGTGTCATACCGATACTAAGAAAATGCCGGGTAAGCGTTAGTAGTCTAGTACGGTGACCCAGCCCACTACGTCACAGCTGTGTTTTTTACCGTTATTCCGCCCCCTGCTCCCGTCCCCTGCTCCCGCCCCCCAACCCTCCTCCTGCCCCTCACCCCAACAAACCCTGGACATGTTGGTTCTTGCTGATTAATTATTAATTATCGTTAATTAATTAGTGTTAATTGATTATTGTTAATTGTTAGGATAGAGGTGTTGTAGTTTTTTTATTTATTGCTGGCATACACCGGACATGTTGGTTGTTAATTAATTAATTGGTAGGATAGAGGAGTTGGAGTTATTATTGGTAGGATAGAGGTGTTTTTATTCATCAATTAGGGCGCTGTAGTTTATTTGCTGAAGCAGAGAGCCACCCGGGGCTCGCCGGTTGTTAATTAATTAATTAATTGGTAGGGAGTTTTAGGGCATTGTAGTTTATTTATGACATTGACATTGCGGAAGGAGGGCTCGGCACGAAGCTTGCGCTACGGCTGCCAGGCCTAGAATGAACATCGACTCTTCTGTCACACGGATCTTACCCGGAACAAGTAGCGTGAACCTTGCGCTATGGTGGTTGGTGGTAGAGTGTGTTAATTGGTTCCCGAGACCCCCTCCTCCTTCGCCACCCTGACGCCAGCCTGCCGGGGTGACAAGGGACCTCGATAACCTTGTGTTTTCCCAATGACATAATCATTGCGTGTTATATCGCAACCCTGGCGCCGGGCTGGCAGGCAGACAAGACAAGTTGGGACAAGAATAGATATTGACCCGGGCAGCGGGTTTTCCTGGCGCCAGGTAGTCGGGCAGACAAGACAAGTTGAGACAAGAATAGATATTGTGGTCATTGACCCTGGCAGTGGGTTTTCCCTGGCGCCAGGTTGGCGGGCAGACAAGACATGTTGAGACAAGATTAGATATTGACCCGGGGCATCGGGTTGTCGGGCAGACAAGGCAAGTTGGGACTCGTAAATAAAACACAGATGTTACAAATATATATTTATTTATTAAATATCACAATTATACATTTTTACAGGAATGACGCATATATTCGTTCATACGTTTTTCTACAGTGTCTCTTAGATGCGTTAGTAAAATTGTTTTTAATTCACAATCCAGCATGTAATAGTCCAAACCGATGACTTGACGTGTATAGTAAGTAGCACTGATAAGATCCAGGTTTTTGATGTGCGTTTCCACCGTAGGTTGTTCTAGGTCGATGACATCCGTCGATTCTGTTAGCGTGTCGCATACATCCACGACGAGTGTGTCGATCAAATTGTTGCAATAGCGCGCGACGGGTGTCGACCACATGTCCCGTCGGTCGACGGCGCCGTCGATGAGGTCCCACACCTCACAAAGACGCGCCCAGCTAGGTGCTAGATAGGCGACCCGTTTGATTCCGGCGTCTTGTTTCTCGTTGATGACGACCATACGGTCACCGCACATACGTCTCAGAGAGATTTCGTGATTAGTCAGACTATTCTTCTGAGGAGGTTGCGTGTTGGTGAAAAACTTTGATATGACCGACTTGTAGGTGCTCAGTTCTTGCCATTCTGTACGGTTAAACACGGCGCAGTTCCCTCCACATTTTTCTAGTTGGACATAGGGCGTAAAGTTGTTCTTGACACTCATGCCGACGATGACTCACTTGGCGTCGACTCCATCCAGCGGGAACAATGTGTTGAAAATACTGGTGACGGCGAGTGGTTTCGCAGGCTTTGCTTTGCTACCGCAAACGTCTTGACCTTCAATGATGCTCAGTGGTTATGGCCGGCACACCGCCGGGACGCCCTTTTTATAGGCGCACGCCGTCTGGACACGGCCTCTTGAAGGGCGACATGCCCCTACAGTCTTGAAAAATCTATTGTAATATCTCACCACCTTAGCGTCGTTGGCTGTATGATTGGTGGGCGAGAATAGGTTTAGGAAAGTTTTCAGCGGAATGTTCTGGGCGCGATAGAGAAGGTACATGAGACAGTAATGGCCGCAAACGTCTGATGCGATGCTTTGAAGTTGTAGTTTACTATGGGACGTGCGAAAAGTGTTTTTGCGTATTAATGCCAGATGTGACTTTATACGCGGTGGAAAACCATAACTGTCAAAGTATTCTCCCACGCCGTTCTTGTCGATAAAGATGGCGACCCAATGTGTCCCAGGTTTGGTGTGCGGATCGGTGTTGATGACTAGAGCGGCAGGTCGAGCTATTCTTGCGGGTAGTTGATCAGCAGGGAAAACACCCGACCGTACAGAATGGAACCACGAAATTGTTTTCAGCGCACGTCTTATGGTGTGCGTGTCCATCTTCAATCATCCAGTCTCGAAGTCCCCAGACGATAGAGGCAGAGCAGAAATTCCATACAGAACTATGTGCCATGCACATGGTGCGACCCAATTTAAGTGTTTTCAGTGACGAACAACCTCTGTCGTACAGATCTACGATGGGTGTAGACGTGTATTTGACTAGAAACTTTTTCTTTTCTGACCCCTTGACGTAGACGGTTTCTGCACTTGCTGTGGCACGGGAGATGAGGGATTCGAGCAGGCTGTAATCCACATCACCGTAATCCCAGGTGATACCGTGCAGATTGTTGACTATATAGTCGGCTTTCTTTCGGGCATCGGTGGAAAGTTCTTCGATAGCGTATGGAGGTTTTAACACTCAATGTTGAAGTAATGTGCCGCATACAGATAAAACACTCAGTTCCTTGACGCTAAACTCGTTGTTGTCGTCGATGAAGCTCTGGAAATCCACAATGACGTCCATAGCTTAAATGAAGGGGGTAAGGGGCGGGAAGCCGTTTATATTAACTTCCATAATCGGTCACAACGTTTCTGTCCTTGTCAATGGTGATGATGTTGGCAAACTCCCCGTACACGATACAGTTGACGGTTTCGGTGAGAGCTCGGGTGAAGCTCACTTCGATGCTCAGAGAACCGTGTCTCGTCAAATTCCAATGTGATGTCATGTGGGCGGACAGATTAGGCGTGAGATCGAAAGCCATGAGATTATATCCCTTGGGGAAGGCTTCTCGTGTGATGTCGCTACCCTCGTTCATGAAATGGATACACGTTCCAGAAAACAGCGTGTGGTAGGACATGACATAGTGCCCGTTTGAAAAATCGGGTTGTAACGGATTCGACGGTACTTGTTCCCCGTCCACGTACAGCGAGAAATGGTTCATGCCGTAGGTTTGAAAGTTGAACGGGTTCTTGGTGGCGTCTCCGTTGAACGCTGAGTTTGACACAAATCCCACGATGCACCGTTTGGGTAACTGGCCGGTGAATACGTTGTCCAGCGATTTCCCTTGCACGCCCGTAGTAATAGTGAGTGTTTTTACTTCCACACGGGTGATGGGATACTTTGCGGGACTGACATTTAATGCTTTGGCGTGTGCCAACAGTATAGAAGGTGCTACTTTGACACGCCTCACTAGAAGGGCGGCTTCAACGATGTGAACCTTAAAGTGAGGGAGTTCAGGGACCGCCATAAGACTAAACCCGTCTCTGGAACGGACCAACCGGACTCGGAGTTCGGCGCCGTTCAAAAGGTATTTCTCTTGGTTAAAAACGTCACCGTGTAGATACCCCAAAAGATCCACCGTCTTACTTTTTGTGGTGAGACTGCGACGGGCCTCAAATCCCTTGTTGTTGGCGTTAGCCTCCTCAAAGGTTCCGGGGGTGTCTGCGAACCACAGACCACAAGTCAAATGCGTTCTTTTGGCTTCGCTGTTGTAATTCAGCAGCGTCTCAATGTACGCTCTATAGGCATACGTGTTGCTGGGTGGTGATACTAGTTTTTGGTTTAAAAACACGTCCACCTGGGTGAATAGATAATGCAGCCAATTGTTGACGGGAGCGATCTGATCCACCTCTGTGAAAGCGCCACCATCGGGTTTCATGATGGCCGCCCGGAGATAGAGCATAGTCTGTGAAAGATAGATATAGAACTCGCCTTGTCCGGTAACGGTAAATTCGATGGGTGAATCATCGGTGAGGGAAGAGACAGGTTTGTACTGGAGCCATTGCCCGCTTTCAAGACTGGTTTGAGTGGGTGGCACGGAAAAGAGATCGAGTTCACTGCTGGCACACTCACAGGACTGGGGGTGTAGAAACGACATTTTAACTGAAAATATCTTTAGCTTCTTTCTTGATCTTTTTACGTCGGGTGACGACCTTAGAGTGTAAGGCGGTAAGGAAGTTGCGTGGTGAAATTCGTGAGGGTATTTTTCGGGAAATATCCCATAGAGCTTTCGCTCGGCAAAGTGATGTAAAATTGGTCCTTCATTGTAGTGCGCTGACGTAACTGGCGGGAATCCAGGAATTAAACTTGGCGAGGTAACCTTTCCACTGCACGTACACTTTCTTTCTGGCGCCTTTACCCTTGACACGTAGTATTTTATCAACTTTAAAAGTTTCAGGGAGACGTACGCGTTGCAATTCAGGTTCGTAAAACGTCCCCTCTACTTCTTCGCCGTCAAGATCGGTGAGTCTGTAGACGACAGGTTGTCTCAACACGACACTACTGACTTTGAAACTCTCTTCACTCCAATTGCTTTCGTAGCCCTTTTCAAACAGCATTTTGGATTTGCTAATACGCACCGTGTCACCGACTTTTATTTTAGGCTTCGAGCTTGGACGCCTTTTGCCGTACAGATTATCTCTGACTTGAAGCACGTTAGTTTCTGAAACGTCGGTTAACGCCATATTGATACTGGAATGCTTGGAGCCGTTGTAAGCGTCGACTAGAGCTTGGAGGACGTCCACATACCGATACGTGTTATTTTTGGTAAAGTAGTGCCACATGCGTCCTTTCAGAGTTCTATTGAACCGTTCCACGATGCTTGCCTTCACGTCTGGATTATGAGTGGTGTAGTAATGCACGCCTTCTTGCTTGAGAAATTTCCGGACTAGCCGTGCCGTGAACTCTGTCCCCTTGTCCGTCTCTATGCTTAGAGGTTTACGGCCGCTTTGCTTGAAAATGTCCCGAAAGGCGTCACTCACGACGCTCCCCGTCTTGGATGGAAGCGTCCTCGCCCAGGCCATCTTACTAAACACGTCGAAGACGGTGAGCAAGTACACTGCACCGTCGTTGTATTTTCTGAGACTTCTCATATCGTTGAGATCGGCTTGCCAGAGATCGTCAATGTTTGACACCACGTACTTGTTGCGTGGAAATTGTTTTGCCACAGGTTTGTGTAGGGTATAAGCGTCCTGCGCACGAAGCCATTCTCGTACTTTTTCGGGATCTTTTTTGGACGCCCTTATGAGCGACGCCGCCCCTGCAAACCCTGCAGGATGAGAAGGGTCGTAGTAGATGTCGGCTAGACGTTCCATTAAGCTCTGAACGGCAGCCACCGGTTTTCGTCCACTCTCTTCAGTTTCTTCTTCTTTGGGCGTTGCGACGGTGTAAATGGTTGTGGTACGGGCGTCGGATCTCTAATGGGCGCCAAACGTTTCGGGTTCACAATAAATTCTTTCGGAACGTTTATATTTTGCAGCGCCGTGAGAAACTCTCGCCACCCTGACGGTTCGCTGTGTCTTCTTGCTCTGACCAGATCGTTGACTAAATCTACAATATTGGATCCACGAAGAGGCGTATCTTGAATACTCACTTCTCCGTTTGAGTCCCAAGAGATGCCGCCTCGGGACTTAATATGTTCTAGTAAAAGTTCAGCTTTTATACGTGCCTGTGCTGGTACAGTATTAAGTACAGTTGGGATGGGAAGTACAGACACTTCAGGGGTTGTAGTGGTGGCGGTTTCAGATGGCGGTGGGTGTTGACTAAAGTGTAGATAGCGCTGTAGCACTTGTTGGTATAAAGTCCATTTAGACTTGTCGTCAAGTTTTGAAGCGAGGATTTTTTCCATTTCCTTGTCCAACTCAGAGACCACTAGATTTGTTGCCGAAGCCGTTTGTTGGTGGTGTTGCCCGTAACGGTGTAATGTTTCCGGGGACACCAATATCATCTTTTCCGTGTGATCCATTATTTACTTGTTGAATAAGGAACAGGGGACCCCGCTGATTAGAGGGGCTAAAAGTAAGGGCAAGAACGCTCCTCCTTTCTGAACGAGTAGTCGTCTCTTCTTCTTCCAGCACTCTCCTCGTTTGACCAGCTTGCGCAACACCTGCTTGTGAGCACGTAACTTTGTCTTCTGCGCATTTTTCAGCGGTACCCGTCCTTTTAAAGTGTTGTAGGCACACTCGCAAACAGAGTCAACCATTTTATTGTCGGCCGTTTTCATCAAGGCGACTCGTTGCTGCGGGTTTATGCGATACATCGCACGTAGCAGAGGTGCCTGCTTCAACACTTTGGGAATCATGGTTATGAAATGATCTGTAAGCGGGAAGTGTCGGTGTTTTTATAGCTTTTGCGCGGTAGATACACGCAGCAGCCGACATTTGTGCGGGTTCTATATCTGAACCATTCTGGTGTACCTTGTTTGAAATCTAGCAATATATAGCCGTGAGGCGTACTTGTAGCATCGGTGTAAGCCTCTTGTAAAACACGGGGATTTTCAGGACAGACTAGTCGTGCAAAGTGTTGAATCTGAGATTTATCCCTGGGATTTTTAAAAAGCACGATATAATGTGCGTTTAAGGAAATGTCTCTTTGGCCCTTGCCCTGATGGAATATATTTTGTGTAAGGTACATGACGCTAATATTTTGATGGTGGCATCCTTTGGTGAAAATATCGACGACCACTTCGTTGGCTTCACGCATCAGGTCGTCTAAGATAATCAGCTGTGGAGAGTCATTACAGACATCATCCATTTCCGGCAAACCCTTACAGAATATGACGTGGGGACTTGTCCCGTCTTGTTCGAATCCCGGTTGCCATAAAGCATAATACCATGTGATTTTATCAAATTTAACGTCACACATTGTGTCCAAGTGACGGATAAAGTCTGCTACAAAATGTGACTTTCCACAGCCGGACGGGCCGCTTATGATGGCCGAAAATGGATGTTTCAACTTGTCCATAATGTTTGAGACTGAGCTTATAAGTTATATGAGCTTGTATTTATAGGATAGGAGGTATGTGTAGACGTTAAAACACAAACATAACAATTTTTACAATATTTATTTGGTCATGAAAAAGTATATACACAGTGTAAAGTATACCGTAAATATTTTCAATAAATAATTATTAGTATAAACATAACTGGTTTTGTTTACAATATTTATTTACACAAAGTGAAAAGTATACTGTGTATATTTACAATATGGGGGGGAATAGTGGCCTCGGTACTAAATAAAGATGGTTTCAATTTAAAAGAAAATAAATATATATACAGTTTATTATATATTTTTGAATAGATTTAAAATAAAGATTTATACAATCGGTTTATTATACTTGACTAGAAAGAAAATAAATATATACACAAACAATTTATTAGATTTAAAATAAAAAATATATACAAACAATTTATTATAATTAAAATATATATACAAATAAATAATTGATTAAAAAAAATCAGGTAGGCGGAGGACTGTGATGGCAAATAAAAAAATATAAAAAAGTATCCCGGGTGCATAAAAAAATATAAAAAAATATGCTCGTTTTTATGCAGAAAAAAATATGAAAAAAAATTTCAAATCTTTGAAAAATGGTATGTCAGAGGAACTGTCTAGAGTGAAAGAAAAAAAAAGATGGATATTCAGCCCGTCTAAATAAGTACCTTTTATTCGTGGCGAGCGCGTTTACAAGGACTCTGATACCCAAACGGCAACGTATTAAAATCATCTGTTATCCGGCGTTTGGTGTACACGGGCCGGTAGACTTTAGCCTGCGAAACGGTACATACAGTCGCAAGACCTTTTCTTACAATTTTGTGCGGTATCTGTATGTATCTTTCCGCAGCCTGTTCGGTGACCATCGCTTTCAAAACTTCAAAATTAACATCGTTCCTGTTGCCATAGTTTATGGTGATCCCGCGAACCTTGCACACCGTTTTTGTTTTGGCAGGATCACCGCCAACACAAACTCGGTAAGCGTAATTTTTGGGACCGCCAGATACAAAAACGCTAATGTAGCTTCTCGGACCGTAATCTTGAAGTTCATCGGTGAGGTCACCTAAAAAGTCTCCGGTCTGCGGACTCCAATCGCCGGGGCGTTCGGTGAATAGAACGCTATCTGTATCATGATATAAAACGCGGTCCCCCAAATGTTCAAGGATGCTGTATAAGTGCAACCTAGCCATAGCAGTCGTGTAGCACGCCACCGCCACACACGTGTTAGGGTTAGGGCGCAACGCGTCACGCGCATCCTTGTAATTGAGGAACATAACCTCATCATTTACATCAATGACGCTGTCCACGGTGATGTACGGATCCGTCAGGTACTTGTGGACGCTCTGATAGTCGTTGACAACGGCTACGTGTGGTAAATCGGGTCTTTGCCCAAACTTTCCCCATAGTGAATTTTAAAAAATTTAGCCAGAGTGCGGAGACCAGGGTTTTTACAAACAGAGCCGAAATCTAGTTTTAACCCCTTCCCTTTCCTCATATTTTTTAATGTAAGCTAACTTTTCATCTTGTGAGGTACACCACTCTGGCCATCCGCTGGCTTCTTGTTTAATTTTCAAAAAAAGATCAATGTACCCGTGAAACAGGCCGCCAGAACGCGTCTGACGGTCATAAACAGATACATTGTACTCCCACACTTCGTGTACTGCTTCAACGGTGTAGCCTTTCTCAACGGCTTTCCGGATCTCGTCAATCACCCAGACGCCTGTCAAACAGCGATCTTTTTTGTCGTTGTGCTGACACGCGCCTTGGTTTTTCTCCTCCCCGCATTTTCTGCACAAGATGAACATTAGCTTGTCGTCCATCCGTGTAGGCAATACGGGCAGGAATAAATCTCGCGGAGGCGTCACTGTAAATTTGGCTATGCCTTCTACTTGATCTATAGACGGACAATTTGGTTCCAAGTGAATTTTGGGGTGGCCGACTGGGTATTTTTTGTACTTGCAAACGTATGGATACAATGAACACACATCCAAGTACTTGATCTTCTCCCCACAAGAAAGGTTTGTTTCGTGGAAGAGCTTGATACAATTTGTACGCCCGCCAAAGAATGCATCCCTGGGACTGAGAGGTTCCTTGGTATACACCTCGTGCCGGAGTACAAATTGCTGCAAGTCCTTGTCTGTGCGTTTCATTGCATTAAACATGCACTCCCACATCTCTACGACCGTGTAGCCGGCATTCTTAAACTTTTCCAAACAAGCCATGGTCGCTTCATAACGCGTCTCCATGGTCTCGTGGGGACTATTTTTGACGGGGGTGGTCCTGTCAGGGTAACAGAGAGGGCACCCGTGCCAATAACATCCCCAGAACCGGAAGACGGTGGTGGTATATCCAGCTTTAACAACACCGTCTACACGTCGCCCTAATACATATTCCTCACGGCCGTTACCCGCATGAAGAATAGAGACACAGCGTTGATGGGCCTCCCAGCAGAGCCATTGTACAGCGACGTGCGACTGTTGGTCTGCGCACCGATAGCCACTGTTAGGGATAATACCGATAGTATTCTCCTTAAGATGACTTCGGCGGTAAACCAACATGGCCGCTCCAGCTATCGTACACGCCTCTCTGAAAGGATCCACCTTTGCTTTCTCCATGAGCATGTCTTTAAACTTCAGGCAGGCATTCCGTAGGATCTCTACATCTTTCACACAATACAGTTCCAACTCGCGTTTAAAATCAAAGACATAATTTTCTTTGACCAACGCGTCATACCACTTCACAAAGTGCTCCTTTCCCTCAACTGACATCTCGCCGATACCGTAGTCCTCCTTTGTCGGCAAGGGACCCCTATACCCCGCGTTTTCTTTTTTATTGAAAAAATGGGGGAAATGTCCCTTGACCAAAGACTCGTCCAAGCCGAAAGTTTTGGGCAATTTGAACAACGACATCGGGAGAAAGTTCAGTGAGTCAATAAAGTCGAGCGGGCCGTAACGCATGGACATGATTTTCCCACCGTTCATTATAAGTTCTGGAGTCCATTTTTTTACCTCCATCATGTATTTTAAAATAAAATTACCATCATAGGATTTAGCGTTATGGCCTAGAAGGGTGATATCCTTAAATTTTGAAGCTTTAATTTGTTCTATAAATTTAAAAAATTGGGCCATAGTGGTATCACCCTTGAATATGCGAGTCCTATCGCCCCCACAGTCGGTGCAATGATAGTCATTTGCATCTATATGAACACAAGCCTTACAACACGTTTGCACGACACAGAGGTTAGGTTCGTGCAAGTACGTGCCTGCCGCACCTTGAAGAAGCGTTTCTTGTCTGCATTCAAAATCATAGAATACAAACATGAAATTACTCTTTTCCAGTGACGGCTTGGATGGGGCCTGCTTCATATAACAGAAAGGACCAAAAGGACGATGGGTCTCGCATACTCTACAAAAAGTCTCATAACACCTATGTGAATAATTTGATCTTTCCAAACTGAAAAATTGCCCGCATACCTCGCAAACCTTTTTGACATCACAGACCGACCTGTGACCGCTGAAAAAACAGGGACGTTTATGGTTATCAAAGCACGTCTGATTTGTGAACCAACGCCCGCAGTCTTTACAGACCACAGATCGGCCTCCGCTACAAACCGCTTTAGCGTAACACTTTTTGCACGCGGATTCACACTTGTGCGCATTCTTATGATCAAATGGCACACGGCATTCGCGGCAAAAGTACGAGCACTTAAATGCGGTTGTCAAGGATGTTATGACGTCAAAATGGTTTTGCTTATCGTCGTGAAAATACAAATCAATGTGCCCCTTAAAGGAATGTTCGGCAGGAGTAGGCCCCTCATACAAGACCTCTCTCCCCCCGACGTTCCCTGAACACTGTGATTTTGTATTCGGAAAGATATGCTTGAAATTGTTTCAGCTCGGTTATTCCACCACCCTTCAAAAGATTCGCACGGGCATCACGCCATAGTTCCTCTGCTTTGAGTTTTTGAATTTTACGGCCCTGTTTAATCTGTTTAACGGTGTTCACGTCCATACATCCTGGTTCTCCTTCATTATCACATATAGCTTTGGCGACAACCAAGGCACGGGAAAGGCAAAGACTGTCGCCATTTTGGATCGTGATGATCCCTTGGTTTTTGCGGCTATATGTGCTAGCGGGAGAGAGTTTATCACAATATCGTCCACTCCCGCGAGGATCCTTAAAGTGGGAGAGTTTAACGTACAATGGTGCAGTACTCAAAAACAAACTATTACTCTGCAGCACGCGACTTACGTTATCAAGCACTGCTCTAGCGTCTAGCTGGTCTGCTCGTCTAAATGAGACATACACAGGGCTTAACGTTGAGTCAGTGCTACTCAAAAGTAAGCCTACGTGGTCATCGGCGCTAACGCCATGGTCCTGCAACCGATGGAGCAAATTAGTAATTTGTTCTTCAAGCCAGCTTATTGCGTCACTATCGCTTGCTGGTGCACCAAGATGTACGGTAATTTCCCTACCGGTATAAAAGAAACGCCACAATTGTTTAATCCTCTCTTGAACGATACGAAGAGGGACGCCATTTTGCAATGCCCCACCTACCTGATTCACCGGACCACTAATTCCCTGTTGTCCGGCTGATTAAGGTCCTGCTATTGCCGGCTCCATGGGCCCCATCTCACTCGCCGCCACCGAGGCTCGAACCCCCTCTCCCTGGCGTAGAGGCAGGGTGAAGATGTAACGACAGACGTGGGCACCGGGGCTCGAACCCCGTCTCCCTGGCGCTGGGACGGTGCGGCTACGTTGGGTTGGAGTGGCCCCATAGCTGGCGGTGGGGCTGTTGTGGTCGTCCCTCCATTTCCGGCCTCCATTTCAACTATAATACCTGTCAAAGTAAGAATTGTCACAAACATAATTGCTTTAGCTCAAACCCACAGAGGCAGCATTTGTGTGAAGGGAATGTGAAAAAAAACAACACCCTGGTAGGATTTGAACATCGAACTCATCTCTTTAATATTTTCGGTATTAATATAATATGTTAAATTTTTCTCTAAGCATAATTGCTCTATCTAAAACTTACAGAGTCAGCATTTGTATGAAGTGAGAGTGAAAAAAACACGTATATTTTACCCTGGTAAGATTTGAACCTCAAACTTATCTCTTTAATACATTTATTATTAATATAATATGTCACATAATTGATTGCCAAGGCAACCCTAAGTGAAATTTATTTCTGTAATTGAAACAAGTCATTTTATCAACAGCGCTTACGTCTTAAGATACTTTACGGCTGAATTTGTTCAACTACGTACATCAGTAATTAATGTGAAGATTTATTGCACAAAGAGCCGCAGATTTTATTTTCGACCTGGGAAAATATATATTTGATCAGTTTAGGGTATTATCTTCTCATAATTAATTGAGCGTTTTTTTTTAAGCATGCATAATGAGGGGTTAGGCAAAACGCAGTACTCGGCACAAACTATGTTCACATACACTCCCAGGGGGTAGCAACCATCAAGAAACCGGCCCGTTGAAGCCTTTATAATGAGGGCATAGTCAACCCGCCCTACTCGCCACAAACTATGCTCACATACACTCACAGGGGGTAGCAACCGTCAAGAAACTCATCCGTCTATCGCCTGGTCTAAACTATTTGCTAGCGCTATCTGTTATAATTTCTACAAGTTACATACTCCTGTAAAATTGCCGAAAAAAAAATATGTCTCAACACACGTCGGTAAAGCATTTTTTTTTCTCCTTGAATATTATATTTTAGAGCCGTTACTTTTTTCCAAAGCTCGGTTAGATTTTTGACTTAAAGATTGGGCCACATGTCTGAAATAAAAAAGTGAAAAGTTTGTGAGTCTATGTCGGGTCAAAAAAAGGATAAACTTACATTTTCAGCCGCTTTTTTGGTACATTTTTTATTAAACGCAATTTATCATAATTAGTTTACCTGTTTAAAAAAAATTGTTTTATATATACATCATAAAAAAAGTTAGTGATTAGTGTGTCTCCTATTTCTTAGTTCCTTAATACATTAAAATATATTTTAGTTGATCCCAAATAATTATTAAATTATTTTACTTGATTTGTTAACTTATTTAGCATACATGTTAAATAAAATTAAACTCAAATAAGGTCAATAAATCCCAATACAACCAAACTCGGTAGGGCATTTTTTTTTAAATAGGTCTAACCCAGATTTTTTCAACCCTGTTTTAAATGTTGGTATACTAATAACAAAATATCTTGTTAAATTATAGCTAGGTCTAAAATATATATTTTTTAAATTAATAATTGGCCTAAATTAATTTGTTGTGCATTTTTTTAAATAGGCCTAACGCAGGTTTTTTAAACCTTGTTTTAAATTTTGGTATACTAATAACAAAATAATTTGTTAAATGCTAGGCCTAAATTATTCCTTAAAAATAATTCATTAATTTGTAGATTGGCTTAAATATAGACTATTTGGTTTGCTATACGATAGTAATCTTATATTATTTATCTACTCAAGATTCCAAAGCATTACTACAAAGTGTTTGAAGTGTGTGGGCTGAACATTTATAATTAAAGTGTCAAATATGGGGATTGGAAAACGTGCCGAAGATTTCGCGTGAAAAACACCGGGCATTCATACCTTATTGCCGATAACGCGAATATTATGTTGCCGGAACTAATCACGTTACTACAAAGTTATATTTTGCGATCTATATAAAAAAATTACACATGCCACGTTGAGTGGTAGGAAATAATTGTTTGTTAAAATTATTGATATCATTTGTTTACCGATATTAAATAATATCTCTCACAAGGAACATTTGTACAATTTACGTAGGCCTAAAATTTTATTTTGGAAACTTTATGTACACCTGATATAACTTTACAATATCCTCTAGTGCAATATCCCTCCCATTCTTATCTTTATAAATTCGGTGCTTAAAATTACACAAAAACTCATTCTTTTCATAACATTCCACAAATAAGTGTCCCCCGCTCAACCACTTCTTTAGTTGCCTCCATATTGAATTGTCTACTTGAATTAGTAAAGTTAGAAGATGACCAACTTTTTTTTCAGATGCAAGTAGACTTGCATGTTAGTAGCTTGCTTGTTTGTTTACACGGTGCAAGCTGTGCGCGCGCAGCCAAATTAGTGTACTTGCATTAGTCAAACTAATATCGTGTCAACGGACCTAAAGGGATCGAGCTAGCGACGATATAACGGTGTTTGTGCGAGAGAGAGAGAGCTTACACACACACAGGCTATTTTCAAACTAGTGGATGGCTACGTGTAGATGTTACTTACATAGCAGGCGGTCAAGGGTGTCCAAATCTGCCCAAACAGTGGAGTTCTCATTTCCTCCAACATAGAGAGGCGCAGGTGCCAGGATGTCTGGGTCCGAGGTGAGGACCGCCTGAAACGGCAGGGGTGCTGCGACGCTTAAGATGTCGGGGTCTGATGCGAGGACCGGCTGGAACGGCAAGGGGGCTGCGACTCTGACGTCATGCATAGCACGTCCTTGCGACTCCTGTGGGGTAGATGATGACCACCCCTGAAGCCCCACATCCAAACCGAATGGATCCCAATAGTCTGAAATTAAATAAATACATATTAATTAGCATTTAAGGTGGGGAAAAAAAAGCACCGACAAGTCTCTAAAATATTGTAAGCTATTAAGTTACCCATAGACGCATTGGCATCTGCCGCACAGATCCCATTTTCATCAAAGTTTGCCAACTGCTCTAGAGGGTCGGGACCCACCGGTTGTACACCCTCGACAGCTGTTGGGGGCACTTCAACTAACAAAAAAAGAAGAACACCATTGTACGCCCCAGCTGTATTAGGCAACAATAAAAAAACTGTTAAAATATACAGAAAAAAACTTACCTAAATTTAGAAAATTTTCTAGCGACTCGAAACTCATTTTTGATGTTCGGCGGCGTAAATCACAAAATTGAAATGACCAAATGTAATGAACGGATTCTATTTATACCCTCTTCAAAGAGCCTGCCCGTGTAATGGCCTAATACTCTAATGTGTCTCTGCGCATGCGCTATAAAAATCTGTCCATAAGACCAGCTGTAAGTCCCGTTAACTCATCAGACTGCTCCAACCTATTGACGTTGCTGGATGCGTCTCTCGGCGCTCCGTTCAGTCAACTGCAAATGATAGCACACACAGAACTAACAAGCACGGTGGTGCAAACGGGCGTCGCTCAAACCTACCCTCCCTCAGTGCATCTGAAAGGTACATTTTTTCTCACTCTCGCAAATGTTGAGTGCATTGATGTGTGGCTTAAACTTTCATACGGATATATTTCGTCATAATATAGTTGCGAACAAGGCTATTCCTATTAAAATTGGTCTATACAGCACACCCCCTTTGTCCACGTGGGTGAGATTTGAACCCGAACTTGCAGCTACAAGCGATGCTAAATGAATATGAATGGATAGCAAACGCTGGTACCACATGCACTCTCGCAAATGTTGGGTGCATTGAGGCTGTCCTCTTAAAAGTACTCAAACGTTATTATTTTCTCTTGAATCACGTCTTACTAAACATATAGCCTATCCGCATTAATTAAGTACCAACCATAAATAAAGAATTTAAATGAATCAACATTATGTGTGATGGTAACTTTTCTATCTTTAAGATTATAGTTTTATTTCAATAACTATAAATTTATATTTTTATATGTTTCTACGGGTAGTCCAGTTTTAACAGGGCCAATTGAGCGTTGTAATTGGAACACGTCCACTTAATTACTAGGGTGCTTTTCTACACTCCCAATGCCCAATTTCACGGGATGTAAGACCACTCTTGCCATGCAAATGATGGTGCACAGAATTAACATTGCGGGACGCGTCTCTCTCGGCGCCCCGTTCAGACAACTGCAAATGATAGCACACACAGAACGAACAAGCACGGTGGTAAAACGGGCGTCGCTCAAAACCTACCCTCCCTCAGTGCATCTGCGGGAAAGGTACATTTTTTCTCACTCTCGCAAATGTTGAGTGCATTGATGTGTGGGCTTAAACTTTCATAGGGATATATAATATAGTTGCGAACATAAATTCAATATAAGAGCATATATATTATTCCTCCGAAATATAATTGGCGAGCATTAAATTATTTTTTTCTTTATAATTGGGCTGAAGAATAAAACGGGGTGTTTTCACTTTAAACGTGGGTAGCAGCACACGACTTACAAAAAATAGTTTTATTCAATATCTTAAATTTATATATTTGGCCGGTGGAGCCTCCCTCCAAGTACCAACATGTTGGATTGTGTGTGTGAGAGAGAGCTGTTGGGTCAAAACATGTCCACTTTCATGGGATGTAAAAGCGAGACTGCCGTTTAAAACGGGAGATTTCAGAGCCTGCCTTACAGGTGCCTATTTTGAGAAACACAATGACTCCTCAAGGTGAGTGGAGGTTATTGCTCGTACATCACCCCCAGAAGGTAATGACCGGGGGAGGGAGAAAACCAGGATGAACGACCCCGGCTCTGCGGGGGTGGGGTGGAGGGAAAAATGAAAGGCTAATTTGGGCATCAAACAGCAGCTGGTCCCTACTGGAGATGCTTGCATCATTTACATTGGGCATCCGGAGGAGAAAGGGCTGAAATTTGTGGAGCGCGACCCCGGGTGGCTCATCTTCAGCAAATAAACTACAGCGCCCTAATTGATGAATAAAAACACCTCTATCCTACCAATAAAAAACTCCAACGCTTCTATCCTACCAATTAATAAATTTAAATTTAAATTTAAAAATAATCAATTAACAATAAATAATTAACGATAATTAAAAATTAATCACAAAAACCAACATGTCCAGGGTTTGTTTGGGGGAGGGGGGGGGGGGGGGGCGGGGGGGGAATAACGGTAAAAAAAACACACGTGCCCCGGGGGTTTGGGTCACCGTTAGATACTAGCGTTGTTTTTCCCGTATGCAAAAAAATTAAACTAAGATATTGGTGTTACCCACCATGACCCCCCTAAAAAATTTGATTTAATGAAGTGTCCCCCCTTCGAACGGAGGAAAATGGGTATGATTCATTTTTTATTTCCCAAAAACATTTTTTCCCTAAAAAATTTAAAAAAAACCCCCTTTCCCAGAAAAATGCTGAATTTCCCAAAAAAAAAAAAAATTTAAAACCCGCCTTTTTGTTTTTTCCCGAAAATTTACCCAAGGGAAAAAAAATCACCGGAATCAGGTTTTGTATTAATTTACAAAAACAAATAGTAAGTGTTCATGGCGTTTTAAACTGTCCCCCCCAATGTTTTATTTTGGGGGAAAATGCCCCCTTTATAAAAAATTTTAATGTTTTTTTTAAAAAAGTTTATTAACTGAAGTTTCAAAAAGGATTTAAACCCTTTTTAAAAAAAAACGCTTGTTCTTAAAGGGGGGACAGTGTTGTAAAAAAATTCCCATCCCTTTGTAATAGTTTTATTTATCCGTGCCATTTTAATACAAATTTAAAAACATTTTTTTAAAAATTTTTAAAAAAAATTTAAACTGGTTTTTCCCCCCAAACATGAATTTTTTTTTTTTACAAGAACATATTTTAAATTGTAGACATGAAAAAAAGTAATAGTACGCAGTTTAATGAAACTTAATTTTTTGGTGACGAAAAATGTTTACTTAAATTATGGGGTTAAAATTTTTAAATAAAAATTTTAAAAAACCCCTTTTCTTGAAAGGGGCCTATTCTAAACCAATTTGTAGTTAGTAAAAATTTTAAATTTTTTAAGTTAAAACTGGGTGTCAAACTATTTTTTAAAAGGGGGAAATATTTTTTTCAGCTACATTTTTTATATTTTTTGGGGAAATAAAAACCCCCCCCCAAATTTTTGGGGAGAAAATATGTGTGCCCTCCCCTACCCCCCCCACCCCCCCCCCTTTTTTGGGGAAATTTTAAAGTTGTCCAAAAATTTTTTGGGTTTTTCAAACCCCCCCCCCTTTTTAAAAAAGGGTTTTTTTCCCAAAAATGGTACCCCCTCTCAAAAATACGAAAATGGGTACATTAATTTTTTAAAATGAAAAACATTCCTCTTTCCCGGTTCTTAGGGAAAAATTGATGTTTTTAAACAAAAGGGGGGTAGAAAGTCAAAAATAAAAAAAAAATTGTGATTTTTTAAAAGGGGTACCCGGCAAAAATTTATTATGTTGGGGAGGTTTTTTGAAAAAACTTTTTTTTTTAAGGATTTTTTTTAGGTGCTTGCCCTCCAAGTGGGGGAAAAATATTTGAAAAGGAAATTTTGCCCAAAACTTTTGGGGTGTTCCTTAATTTTTTAAAAAATAAAATAATTTGTTTATAATTTTTTTGAAGTTTGATGCAAACCATCTTTCGTTCAAATTCAAGTATATCAGAAAGGGGAAATTTTTAAAAAAATGGGGGGGGGCACATTTGAGGGGGGGGGAAAAATTTGGAATTTCCCCCCCCTTTTAAAAAACCCCCTTCCCCCTTTTTTCCCTTCAGCCAATCAGTGAAAACTCATATAAAACTAGTGACGACACCCTTTTGAATTAGATTTTTTCCTCAAGTTTTAAAAACCCCAAAATTTTAAAACTAGAAAAAAATACAAAACCCGCCCCCTGACGATAAATTTAAACATTGTAAAAGGGGGAAAAAAACACAGTAACCCAAAAATAGTTTTTCGGACTTTCCCGGGGGAAACGAACACGGGACCTTTAGCTCAGTTGCAAAAAAAAATACCAAAAAAAGGTAAAATGTCGATGTGTTGAAATCAAATTTAGTAGGGTTAAAGTGGGGGGGTTTGCAAAATAATTCCCATATTATGATAAAAAAAAATTTTAAAACCCCTTTTCACAAATAAAAAAATGGTACGTTGGGGTTTTTAAACCCATAAACTATGATTTAAGTCATCGCAAATCAAAATATAAATTGTTTTTTAGTGACGGGAGGGGGGGGGTTTTGTTAGTTTTCCTTTTTTTTTATTATTCAAAATATTAAATTATTAAAAAATTTTGAGAAATTTAAAAAAGGGGAAAATAGTGTAAAAATTTTTTTTTTAGGGGGTTTTAGCCCCCCATTTTTTTTTCGTTTTAAAAGGCTCCCTTGGTCCCAAAATGTGAGAAAACCCCCGGCCCAAATCAATAAAATTTTTTAAAGTGTTTAAAAACACGCCCGGTAATTTGTCATTTTGGGAAATACTTTTAGTATTAATTTTAACCAAATTGGGTTTTGGGGGGGCGAGTGATTTTTGAAGTTCTTATAAACGAGGTCCCGGGTAATAACCCATATCTTGTGTAAGAAACTTAAAAAAAAAAAAAAAAATTAATTCCAAAAGGTGGCTAATAGTTTATACATTTTTTTTGTATACAAAATTGGGGATATGGTTTTTTTGGGGTTTTTTTTAAAAGGAAAAATTTTTAATGGACTTTTTAATATTGTGTGTTTTGAAAATAAAGTCTTAAACCAAGCCCTTAAAAAAAAAGGGGCCCAAATTCGATCATTTTGTTTTTAAATTTTTTTTTTTAAATAAATTTAATTTTTTTTTTTGTATTGAAATTATTAGGGGGGTTAAAGGGGGGGGTGCCCCGTTTACCCCCCCACCCCAATGATGCGCCATGGTTCTAAATAAACGTTAGTTGAGATCATTTTTTTCAAAAATATAAATTTTAATTTTTTAAAAAAAGTTATTTTTTAAAATGTTTTTTATGAATTATAAGCCCCTTTTTTCGTCCCAAAAGAAAAAATCAAAAGTAAATTTTCCCCCAGTTTTTTTTAATTAAAGGGTACCCCAAAAATTTTGTTCAAAACCTTTTAAAAAAAGGTTTAGATTTTATTATTATTTTTAAAAATGAAAACTTTTTGAGCCAGGGGGAAAAAGGGTCTCCCTTTATATTATTAATCCCAAAATAGTAAGTATATATTTATCTTAAAAAAAATTTAAAAAAAGTTTAAATGAATTTAATTAACAAAAATAACTTTTTTATATTTTTTTTTTGAAAAGTATTTTCCTGTCTAAAATAGTTTTTCAAGTAAATAAGTAAGCTCCCATAGTGTTGTTTTTTTTTTTTATCCCCCACGCCCTCAATTCTTTCCCACTTTAATACAAAATTTGAAGTTTGGTAAAAGGAAGATGAATTTTGGGGAAAAAAAACCCCCCTTTGCGTGGAAAAAAGGGAAAACCCTTTTAGGAAAAAATTACCTTAAAAAAAAATCGTGTAAAATTTTTCAGGCGGGTATGCCATTTTTGTCCCCCGTTCTTATTTTTTAGTAAAAATCTTTCTTTTTTAAAAAGAAGATGAAAAAAGTATCTTCTGGCCCCCGGCTCCAATTTGCCTTTGACCTTTTCCCCCCAATTTTTTGTGCTAATCATTGCCCGTTTTTTTTTCAACATCCCGTTTGGTACCCTGGGCCTAATTTTTTGATTTGGGTTTTTTTTAAATATCCTTTCCCCCCCCCCACCAATTTTGACCTCTTTCCACATCCCCCCCCCCCCCCCCCTTCCCCCCCCCGAAATACCAACCCCGGACATTTTGGGGTTTTTTATTTTTGTTTTAAAAAAAAAATTTTTGGGCTTGCCCCCGGGGAAAAGGGGTTTTTTTTTCCCCCCGGGGCCGTATTCGGGGAGACAAGACAAGAATAGATATTTAGGTATTGCCCCCGGCAAACGGGGGTTTTCCCGGGGGGCTTTTTCGGAGGCTTGGCACGAAGCTTGCG
>JBCFYV010000869.1:0-61996 GCA_039000515.1 Timema cristinae | reverse complement strand
GGAGATTATTTTTAAGATGGTTTGCAACATTTCTTTAAAATTTGTTAAGGCCATTAAGGGGGAAATGGGGTTACTGATTGTTGACGGTCACTCAATCACAAGCATGTCAACGTGCTTAAATGTGCTAAAAAAAATTTGGTGTTTTTTTTTTTCCTCCCCCCCCCCCCCCCCCATTTAAACACAAAAGACCCAACACTTAATATGGCATTTTAAAAGCCCAATAAAAACGAAATTACAATCAAGGGGTGCCCAACGGGGCAAAAAACCACAACCGGGGTTGAACAGTCACCCAATATAAAATCATGGCCCAAATTTCCGAATCCCTTTATGGGAAATCACAAGTGTAGCTTTTGCCAAAAGTTATTATTATATAGGGGGCCTGGTCACTAAACCCAATATTTTTTAAAGAACATTTATTCACCCCCGCTGAAACAACAGAAAAAGGCCTATGCCAGAACCTAACAACAGAAATTCAGAGGACAAAGAAAAATTTTCCGGGAATTTTCTAATGCAAAACGACTTTTTCCATCTCCTCTAAAACAAACCATAGCCCTACAGAAGATTCTGTGTCACCTAAAAACACACAAAACATCAAAAATTTCCCTTTTAAAAAACCAAATTCCCCAATCCCTTCAGCTGCCCCAAGTTTGATAAAAAGAATAAAAACCACACAGATTAAATTCAGGACTTTTTAAAAAACAAGTCCAAACATAAAACATCTTAAAGAAAGAAATAATTTGAAGAAATTAGCTGAGCACGTCGATCGTCGAGAGAAGCTCGAAAGAAAATTGAGTTTAAGAGGAATAATTAAAAAATTCAGCCCCTTTGCGCTGAAAAAATGATGACTTGCTTGCCTCTACTGTAATGACATTTTTTCTAAATTCAAGGCCAAACGAATCAGGGTTAAGATTTTTCGTTTTGAAAAATGTGGGCTCATAATAATGTCGGGCCTTCCCTAAAGGGCAAAATATTTTGTTGTGATACTTGCAGGCCATGATAACTACAACAATACAACAAAAGTAATAATAGAAGTTTTAATTTGCATGTCTGATGTTTTTTCTGTATAAGATTAAATATATGTCATTTTACCCATACAGTATGTATAAAATGTCACAGTGCTATATTTTTCTATTTTAATTTTTTAACTAATAAATATATGTATTAGTGATGTTGGTGACCTGGTGGTCTAGGGGTAAGGTGTCGGACTTCTGTACTGGAGTCCGGGGTTCAATCCTCGGTTTCGGCACAGATTTATCTGATTACCAAACCCTTCCTTCACCTCTGACAAGACATCTTGTGAATGTGAGGAATGCCAGGCCTCCACCGTGGTTCGGATTCCACGTTAAAACTGTAGGTCCTCCATTTCATCTCACAATCAGCCTACCATTACACATTAGCGTAAGTGCGTACAACCCGAACGCGGTGCTAATAATAGTAATAATAATAATAATAATAATATTAGTGATGTTTTTTGGTGTTCATTTGAAAGATTATATATCATAGTTTACAACAAGTTAGAAACAATATATTTAAGAAGAATATTCTAGAATAAATTTCAAAACTTAAAAATGGTATGTCATTTTAGGCACATTTCCCCTATAATAAACACTTGTTCAAAACATATTTTAAATAAAATTTAGATTTTAGGAAATTACCCTCAAATAATTTTATAGTTTGTAATAAATATATTCAATAACTATTAAATAAAAAAAACATTATTTAATTTATTATAACCACTCTTGTTTCTACTATTTTAAAATAATATTCAGTCATTAGTAAACTTACAACAAGATTAATTACCATTTAACTATAGCTTGAAATCAAGCTTTTTAAATAAACTACCCTTGATTATAATACACACATGTTCTGATGTAAATTTATCTAAATGTGATCCAAAAAAGTGGCTGCTTAGACACTATCACATTATCTATAGTTTTAATTCTCATATACCAATTATAAATTAATAAACTTAGACAACTCTGCCATGGTTTATGTGATTTTGAAATAAATTAAATGTATACACTTTGATTTGACAACAAATATGTAATGAGTGTACCTGTTAGAAAAGTACATTTACTCACCCAGATCCGTCAGCTAAGCGTAATTAGTCAACCTCGGTTGCATGTTTAATACTCGGAAGACAAGTTATACAATGAAAGGATTTCAAAACAGGTTCTGATATTTATAGCTGTTACCAACAAGGTTTGCGAAAGGGCGATTATGTTACCAGAGAAAACCCATTGGCACATAGAAGGGAAGGGTTAGGACATCATTCAAAGTCGTTATCTATTCCTGTCTTGACTTGTCCTGTCGAGCCGCCAAACTGGTGCCAGGTAAGAGTCATCAGGGTTGCGACAGATCGATAACGTCATCGGGAAAACCCATTCCCACATAGAAGGGAGAGAGGGGGAGGGTTGTCAGGGTCAATGAGCTCATGTAATAGCCCACGGTTTCAAAGTCGTGATCTATTCCTGTCGCGACTTGTCTTGTCGAGCCGACAAACTGGCGCAAGGTATGAATCAGCAGGGAAAACCCATTGCCACATATAAGGGGAGTGTTGCTACATCACACGAAATGATTACGTCACACAGATCAGGGCAACTTGTCTTGTCGAGCCGCCAAACTGGTGACAGGTATGAGTCAACAGGGAAAACCCATTGCCATATAGAACACCAACTGAAAAAAACTCCAGAAATAAACCTTTGCGACATTGAAGGAGCAACAGATGACAACAGGTCGTTAACCCCATTTCATTATGGAAATAACCAAAGGGGAAATGGAGGGGAAATTTTCTCCCATATGTGGAAAGGGGGTCAACCTTGGAGTGGAAGGGGGGAAGTGCTGTACTCAGCCAGTGCTATAAATAACAGCCAATCACAGCGCTGTACTGAGCCAGTGCTATAAATAGCAGCCAATCACAGCGTTGTACTGGTACGCCAATCCATCTACTATTATATGTATAGTATGTACAACATTAAAATATAAACCACTGTTTCATTGTTTTTAACACAGTAGAGTAATCACTGACCTTAATTCTAGCACTTATGTCCCCCTGCAGAACGGGGTTTAGTATAGTCCCGCAGTAACTTCTGCTTATCGTAAGAGGCGACTTAAAGGGGAGGCTTCAGAGCAGGACCTAACTCGTGCAGGAAAAATCTATCATAAATCTTTCTTTTCACCTCCCTTCCTTCTTCCTTCTATTTCTCTTTGTTTCCTTCTTTTCCCTTCTCTTTCATTGCCTCTTTCTTCCCCTCTCATCCTCTGTCGTTCAGTCCCGCATAGAGGCTTTTGGCCCCTCCGTTGACGACCTTGGCAGCTAACACGGCTCTACTTGGACGACTATTGAATACCACTGCTTTTGAGCTCCCTCATGAAAGTGCGCCAGTTGTAATATCTTAGTATAAGGGCCTTAGGGATGACAATATCCAGGTACCCTACTTCGAGAAAAGATCGTTTGCGTTCATGAGGGTCCGGGCGTAAAATTGGCACTTTCTGGCATCCACTTACTGCGATGACTTCTCTTCTGGCGATGCCTCATGCGAAGGTCGTCATGTCTAGCGTCGTATGACCGGGTGTGTTAACAGGACCTCATGTGGTAGAACCAACTTGGAACACCCTGAGTCTACGATCCGAGTATTGTGCAGTTTGTCCCCAAAAATGAATGGCCGAATCTTTTGTCGCAGCTGACACCTTACTGTCTGCTGGCACCGTACTGCCTAACCTCGCTGGCAACCCACTGGCCGGCCCCTCAAAGGGCCGTAATAATGAAAAGAGGCGAAAACGAGAAAAGCCGTCTAGCCCGATATTTAATAATCAGGAAGTGGTGAGGCCTCAGCCCCGTTTCTTGATTGTGTCTCGAGTAGAGGAAGAAGAAAACCTAAAGCGTGCCAACCCATTTATCCTCGAAAGAGTGATAAATGGTGCAGCAAAGTCAAATGTTTAAATAATAAAACTGCGCGATGGAACTATACTGATTCAAATAATGACTGACATTCAGTCTTCAAATATAATGGGTTTAACTGAAATACCGAGGAGTTGCTTGGCCAATTTAAAAGTGAAGGTGGAGCCACATAGGTTCCTCAATGTTTGCAAGGGAGTGGTCACTTGCTATGATCTTGACTGCGTAAGCATGGAGGAGATCTGAGATTAGCTTGCACCTCAACATCTCACTGAAGTTTATAGAATAATTACGAAAAATAATGGTTTAGATAAAAAGACGGATACATATATCCTCACTTTTGCGACTCCCACCCTTACAAAGGAGGTTCGAGCAGGCTTCCATGTTATCGGAGTCCGGCCGTATGTCCCCAATCCTTGGCGCCGTTTTCAGTGCCAGGAATTCGGGCATACAAAGCTGAGATGCCATGGAAAGCCAACCTGTGCGGATTGCGGACAGGAGGCTTACGATACACCGTGTGAGTTTCCTGAGTTCTGCGTGAACTGCAAGGGTCCACCTTCTATTTGGTCTAGGGCCTGTCCGAAATGGAAGGTGTGGAAAAAATTCCTGGAGATTCAATGTGAAAAGAAGATCCCTTATGCCCAAGTACGCAAGGAATATGTATCTCGTCAAGCTCCGGTATTTCAGATATCGTATGGACAGATTGTTAGCTAGAAAATAAATTGCCCCAACTGCCATTGAATAGTTAATCTTGCTAAGACGTCTACACGACCTGTGCCACTCGTCTACTCGAGACACGCAAAGTCAATCAGCACCAACTAAGGTGGCGCCAAGATTTGTACAGGTGGCAACACCCTCAATGAAGTTAGCTCCACCACCTGTACCCCCGAGGAGGACTCCTCGGGTAACCCCCCTATCCCTGCTCGGGGAACACCCCCGAACCCTCCTTGGGGTACTGAATTATGTGCGGCCGTTGTTGAGCCGTTCACTATCGCCTTTGGGCCTCCGGAGGTTGGGATGAGTGGCGGAACAGGTGAGGCCGCAAAGGCGAGTCTCACTGGTGCCTTGAGGAAGGACCAGCAAGGGATCGCCGAAAAAACTACTATAAAAAAAGTCGAAGGCCTTAAAAAACCTTCGCGCAAGGATCTGAAGACCCAGTCTCTTCAGGATAAACCAAAGTCTCTCCTGAAGCGGGAGGTCCAGGAGTGACTGGGAAAGGCAAGAGGACCTATCTGATATGCAATGTAGTTTCCGCCGTAACCAATCCACGGTGGATCACCTTGTTCGCCTTGAGACAGCAGTTCGTGACGCCTTCCTCCATAAAAAGCACCTCTTGGCTGTCTTCTTTGACTTGTAGAAGGCGTACGACACCACCTTGTAGCCCCTTTTCCGTCCTCCAGGACAAAGGTAGGCATACAAGTTTATAAAATAAAGGGGAGAATAAATACAGAGTAAGCAGATAGAATATTAAAAAATAATACATTATTAAATAATATATTCGTTCATGTTTCTAAGCAACCCATTCTGCATTATTGCGCTAAACCAACAAGAATAAAAAGAAAGGATGAACCAGAAAATAACTAAAAAACAATACCAGGAAGGCGTATACCACTTAGTTAAATAGAAATATATTATATATATTTTATTGGTAGAAAACATCTTGGACATTTCCTTTACAAAATTCACTTCTCTTCAAAAGGTTTAATACATGATTTCACATAATATATGCTCGCATATCTTAGGCTCTTTCCCAATAACGAATTTATGTTTGATTTCAGTTATTCAGAATGACTCTGAATATATTATAACATATTTCCAATAGTCAAAAGGACTCTGAATAGATTATAACATATTTCTAAAAGTCTGAAGGACTCTAAATATTCCATAATATATTTTCATTAGCCAGAAGGACTCTTAATATTTCATAAGGTATTTTTTAACAGTCAGAAGGACTCTGAACATATAGCAGCACATTTCCATTTGTCAGAAGTACTATTAATATATTATAACATATTTCCTATTGTCAGAAAAACATTTGAACATTTTATAACATATTTCCAATAGTCAAAAAGAGACTTAATATATAACAACACAAGTCGAGGACTGTGAACATATCATAACATATTTCCAATAATCAAATCTACTCTGAATATTCCATAACATATTTTCATTAGTCAGAAAAACTCTGAATATTCCATAAGATATTTTTAATAGTCAGAAGAACTCTGAATATTCCATCGAATATATAAAATACTAAGGCCAAAAAAAGAATTTTGACATAGAAAGACCGAACCTTGATTTTGATCTTACGTCTTTTTTTTAACACGTGGACGTGTATAAGATAGATATCCTGCCAAGAGTGAAGTGTGCTCCGATCTCCCGGCAGTATTTATTTGATATATTTTATTCAGAGAAGGGGAAGGTAGGGATTACACACAAGACAGACACAAAGAGAAAAAAGGGAGACAAGAGGAATATGTTACGAGAAAGCCGTAGAAAGCCCGAGAACAGCCATCTAGGCACCGTGGAACCACCTAGCACCGGAAATTTCATAATTCATACTTCTCGATAACCTTAGTGAACACTCGATGCTAGCCCGGCCAGTTCCCTCGCGTATTCAGTCTTGACCACATATTCGCATAGACAGTTGTGTGCGTGGGAGATAGTCAGGTTGGGATGTACATAGTGAAATGGAGCATGGTGAGCTTAGAATATCATAGTAGATGGGATTACCACCTGTCACATGCTGGGATTGGTTGAATATGGTAACGTGACCACGCCCCCTCACTCTCTGATTGGCAGTTGGTTCCCCCCTTCCCCTGATTCCTTCTCAGTGTTACAAACTTTCTTATTGTTGTCTCATTTGTTTTTTGTGTTAATTGCTTTTTTATGTGTTCTCAATGGTTATTTATGTATGCTCATTGCTTTTTTATTTGTGCTTATTGGTTATTTATGTCTGGGTAGGATTGGGACGGGGCGTTGGAGTATTTTTATCTATTTATTGGCGTGCTGTCCACGCGCCGGGCGCTCCTTCTTTGGCATCGCTAGTGAGCATCTTCTCTGGCCAGCAGCTTAGCGAAGAGTGTGACCGCCGAGCAGCTGACAGCGTATCACGGCCGTAAGGCCCCTTTAATTTTTCCCTCACTTCCCCCACCCTCCTTACATCACCAAGAACGAACTAAGTCACACTGACTGCTCCCTCGCTCTGTTTGACTGCCTTTCACTTCATCCCCTTCTCTCCCCTTACTTCGTCATACACTTTCTGAGTGGGGGTCGTCAGATGTCGCAAACTTGTTATAAAATTTCGAAAGAGGATGGCAACGACCTTGTTGAAGAGTCATGAACCCCCAAGCCTGCTTGGGATATCGGTCATGGCCTTCTGAACGACGCTGGTTCAAATGTTCTTTTCCCCTCCAACCCCAAGGCCACTTGGCGCATCGATCGTGGCCTTCTGAAGGCCGCAGGTTAAATGTGCTTTCTATAGATCGCTCTGGGACCAATGATTCTGTTTCCCTCCACTAGGAACCTGAAATTTATACGGCGTGCACACCGGGATTCAAACCTCGATATCTTTATCACAGCTAATGTCTGTTAGAACGGCCTACTTCCTGCACTCCTACCATTTTGCCGATCGACCAGGTAGAACGTGTACCCGAATTTGCTTCAAACATAGATCACTCTGTCACCAGCCATCTAGTGACGCCTTAGATCATGCGACTATCGGTGCAAGTATAAAATGCATTGTGACGGTAGATTGCTACCCAAGGATAAGGTGAAAACAACAGTTTTATTCCTCGAGCAACTTATAACAACAGAAAAAAATAATTTAATGTTCGCAACTATATTTTGATGGAATAATATATAACTACATAAATTCATAAGTAATAACAGGGCTGATTACTGATGACTCATACCTGGTGACAGTTTGGCGGGTTGACAAGACAAGTCGGGACAAAAATAGATCGTGACATTGAATGATGTCGCAATGGGTTTTCCCTGATGATTGGCGCCAGTTTGGCGTCTCGACAAGACAGGAATGGATCGTGACCATGAACCCGTGAGCTAGCTCATTGACTCTGGCAACACTCCCCTTGGCAATAGGTTTTTTCCCAGTGATGTCGCAACTAGTCATTGCAATTTCGCAACCCCCTCTGTGGTAATGGTTTTTCCCGGTGTTGTCGCAACTAGAGAGCATTGACACAGCTCTAATTATGCACAATCAGGGGCCTCAAAATCCTCAGTTAGGGGCCGCTATCCCCCACCACAAAAGTCTACTAAAATTGCACTTGGAAAGTTTTTCTTTGACTATTTTGTTTATGATTTTACCCTCTCATAATTAAATAAGTACAGTAACACTAATATTTTATATATCGGTAGTCGCGAGGATATAAGTCGTCAGGCTCGCACTAGACTAACTTGACGAAGGAAAAAGTGTAGTAAAGCCCGAACCGGTAGTAAAAAAACTATGTGGAAAAACAACTGTTTGTATGTAGATTCCAATTTTTATACAAAACACTTTTAGAAAATACAACTTTTTTCAGCCAATATTTATAAAATAATACTACAGTATCGCTGATATTTTATAGACACTAATAGTATATCAAAGTAGGTTTCTGCAGATCACTTAGCTTGACGTATGAATACATGAAAATGGATCTAGTGGCTTTTCTAGTTGTTCCTATGAATATGGGACTGTAGTTCGGTGAGATAGTGCTCATCTGTCATGTTCATCTCTAGGATTCGTTTCGAAACTCGTTAGGGTGCAGTGGGAATAGCTCGATATTGAGATTTTTTATCTTGTTTTTTCTCTTGCATGCGGGCCACCCGTCTCGTCTATTCGCATATTTATATTAATGGAACAGAAATCTATAATAATAAAAGGAAGTGTTTGACTGTGTGTTTGTTTGTATGCGATACCCAGCCAAAAGTACGGCACGCAGAGATCTAAAATTTCTAAGATAGGTGTACGGAAGGGGGTCCGAATGCACCTCGAAGCCGGATTTTTAATTAGCTTTTTAATTAGGCTATTTTTTAAATACAATAACGCAGTAGTCATGGGCAAAGCCGTGTGAAATTGCTAATTATGATAATTTAAAATGTAAGTTTGCCCTCATTTGCGTGAAGGTAGATAATGAAACCATTTGGAAAAAAAAACCCATCAATTCATCCGACCATATTTGAACCCCATCACTGGCAAAAACGACTAGGTCCTTGAGTAGCAATCTACCTTCACAATGTATTTTATACATGCATCGATGGTCGCATGGTCTAGGGCGTCACTAGACCACCGATGACAGATTGATCGACGTTTGATTTTCTCACTCCAAGCAAATGCGGATACACATTCATGCCGGACTAGAAAAATCTGGTCAACCAGCAAAGCCCCTTCTAAAATGGGTGGGGTGCAGGAAGTACGACCGTTCTAAACAGATATTAGGCATGTTAAAGATATCGAGGTTCGAATCCCGGTGTGCACACCGTTTAAATATCAGGCTCATCTAATTCTGGCGGGGTCGGAAATAGAATCCCCGCCGTGTAAACTATGGGTATTTTTCCCTCCGGAACATTTTCTTAATCATACTTAACACACGTTTTGCCAGAAAGGATACGTGTCACTCATATAGCTATGGCGGGTGAGGTTGTGGGTTCAAATCTCGCTCAGGTGAACTGGGGTAGTTTATTTCTCTTCTTCACTCCACGTAAGCTCTGGAACATTACTACCTTACTCCTCCAGACCAAGAAGGATAACTACATCAAACGCATGTTGACGGACGAGACCAAACAAGCAATTTTAGTAGACTTTTGTGGTGGGGGATAGCGGCCCCTAACTGAGGATTCCAAGGCCCCTTATTGTGCATAATTAGAGCTGTGTCAATGCTCTCTAGTTGCGACATCACCGGGAAAAGCCCATAACCACACAGGGGGTTGCGACACTGCGATGACTAGTCGCGACATCACTGGGAAAAAAACCAATTGCTGAGGGAGGGTTGCAAGAGTCAATGACCAAGCTCACGGTTTCAAGGTCAAGATCTATTCCTGTCTTGTTGAGCCACCAAACTGGCGCCAATCATCAGAGAAAACCCATTGTGACATCATTTAAGGTCACGATCTATTCCTGTCCCGACTTGTCTGTCAACCCGCCAAACTGTCGCCGGGTATGAGTCATCAGTATTCAGCCCTGTTATTACTTATGAATTTATGTAGTTATATATTATTTCGTCAAAATTTAAAGTTGCGAACATTAAATTATTTTTTCCTTTGTTAGAAGTGGCTCGAGGAATAAAACGGTTGTTTTCACCTTATCCTTGGGTAGTAATCTACCGTCACAATGCATTTTACACTAGCATGGTCTAAGGCGTCATTAGATGGCCGGTGACAGAGTGATCAATGTTTTACGCAAATTTGGGTACACGTTCTACATGGTCGACCAGCAAAATGGTAGGAGTGCAGGAAGTACGGCCGTTCTAACAGACATTAGCTGTGCTAAAGATATCGAGGTTCGAATCCCGGTGTGCGCGCCGTCTATGTGTCACGCTCCTGGTGGGGGGAATTCGAATCATTGGTCCCAGAGAAATCTATAGAATGCACATCAGAACCTGGGGCCCTTCAGACGGCCACGATCGATGCGCCAAGCGGCCCTTTGGTGATGGAGGGGAAAAGAACATTTGAACCAGAGTCGTTCATAAGGCCATGACCGATATCCCAAGCAGCCTTGGGGTTCATGACTCTTCAACAAGGTCGTTGCCACCCTCTTTCGAAATTTATAACAAGTTTGTGACATCTGACGACCCCACTCAGACGGGTATGACGAAGTGAGTGGAGAGGAGGGGATGAAGTGAAAGGCAGTGTAAAAGAGCGAGGGAGCTGTCAGTGTAACTTAGTTCGTTCTTGGCGACGTTAGGAGGGTAGAGGGAGTGAGGGAAAAGTGAAAGGGGACTTACGGCCGTGAAACGCTGTCAGCTGCTCGGTGGTCACACGCTTCGCTAAGCGGCCGGCTAGAGAAGATGCTCACTAGTAATGCCGAAGGAGGAGCACCCGGTGCCGTGGACTGCATACCAATAAATAATTGTTTTAAACTCCAACGCCCTGTCCCAATCCTACCCAGACAATAATAACCAATAAGCACAAATAAAAATGCAATGAGCATACATAAATAACCATTGAGCACCCATAAAAAGCAATGAACACAAATAAAAAAAAATGAGACAACAATAAACAAGTTTGGAACACTGGAAAGGGTCAGGAAGAGGGGAGGGAAGGTGGGTCTAGAGGAGGGGAGGCCAAACCAACAGCCAATCAGAGAGTGAGGGGGCGTGTTCACGTGACCAATTTCATCCAATCCAGCCTGTGACAGGTGGTCATCCTATCTATTCATCATATTCTTTAAGTTTGGTAGAATATTATCTGAAGTAATTCACTGTCTTTTTTATAAAAAATTAAACGTTGAAGCTATGATAAGACGCTACAACCTGGTGGTACGGCATTTTAAAGATCCTTTTAATTGGGTTTTTGGGGAACCTCCCGGTTTTTATTGATGATTTAATGTCAGATAGATACTTTCGGTAAGGTTAAACAACACCTCATCCGATGATTTTATTCGAAAACTGGGGGGCCCCAAAGTAGTACTCTGAGCTGTACGTTGTTCGCTATCGCAATAAATGGCATTATGGACAACCTTAGCTTACCTGTCCGTTCATACCTTTTTGGGGATGACCACGCATTTTATTGCAGTTCATCGAGTTTCCACAGGGCTGAAAGGCAGATACAACTCGCTGTGAACAATCAATGGTTGTAGTATCGCGTAGTGGCTTTAGCTTCTCTACAGCCAAGATGATGGTCGTCACTTTCATAGATTACGCGGAACACAGCTAGCCCCCAATAATTTAATGAACAACGTTGTTTTGCCTGTCACAGAGACTGTAAAGTTCCTGGGACTTTATTTGATTTTATACAATCTTGGATCCCTCACATCAAAGACCTGAAAGGGAAATGTGTCACAGCATTGAATTTTCTTAAGGTAGTTAGTGGTCTCTCTTGGGGTGCTGATAGGGAAACCTTGATTCGCCTCTAAAGGACTTGGTGAGATCAAAACTTGATTACGACAGTTTTGTCTATGGCTCAGCTAGACCCTCGGCGTTAAGATGCTAGATAGTGTCCACTATGCTGGCATTCGACTGGATACTGGTGCTTTTCGTACCAGTCCAGTCGTCAACATCTGTGCCGACGCCGGTGAGCCCCTCTTTCTTACCGGCGGTCCTATCTTCTGGCATTAACGTGTCGAAACTGCATTACATGCCAAAGCATGTTGATTACCGCCCTGTGTTTCATCCCCCTAACCGTGTCTTGTATGAAACCAAATGGCGTAGTACAAGGCCGGTTGGGACACGGATGCTACCGGTTTTCGACACGTGTGGGATATTCCTCCCAAAGGTTATCCCCACATCTCCCATGTCGAGTTTACCCCTGGAAGATACCCCTTTCCCAAAATGCCATTTTTATCTTGCCAAGTGTCCTAATGTGACACCCCACATGTTATATATGAGAGGACCTTTAACGAGCTCCTCCCCACTCGCTTTCAGCAAAATCTATACTGATGGTTCAAAATGGGGGTCATCTGTGGGATGCGCCTTTGTTGTGGAGGAAACAATTTTAAAATTTGGCCCTACCTGTTGAATCCATTGTTTTTACTGCTGAATTGTATGCCATTTTAAAATCGTTTCGTTTTGTTTTTTCGGAAAATTGTCCCCTTTTCTGTTCTAAATCTGCACGGATTCCATGAGTGCTCTTTTGGGGGGCATTGTCTACTTTGTACTCCTGGACTCGCTCGTGCAGATGATACGCAAAAAAATTTTTTAAAAAAA
Organism: Timema cristinae; assembly: GCA_039000515.1. Taxonomy (NCBI): domain Eukaryota; kingdom Metazoa; phylum Arthropoda; class Insecta; order Phasmatodea; family Timematidae; genus Timema; species Timema cristinae. Next base: position 49,237 of record JBCFYV010000869.1, on the reverse strand, counting down.
TTTATTTATTAAACACCCAGCTCGCCTTTTGCTGGATTCCTGGTCATGCTGGTTTTTCCCGGGAAAAGGGAACGGGCGAACCAGGCAGCCAAGGAGGCGGTTCCTCTCCTTCTGAGGTGAGTTTGGGTTTTCATGTTTTTAGACCTGAAGATTTATGTTCGACGTGGGGTCTTACTCACCTGGCACGAGCACTGGGTTTTGGACCCTTGTTAGAACCAGGCACTTTCCATTAGAGACGGTTTGTCACAATAGCCCTCTTCTATATGAAAGTCTATTATTTTATTATTATTATTATTTTTATTATTAGCACCGCGTCTTACTACCCGTTCGGGTTATACGAAACTTACGCTAATGTGAATGGTAGGGTGATTGTGAGATGAAATGAAGGACCTACAGTTTAACGTGAATCCGAACCACGGTGGTGGCCTGGCATTCCCCACATTCACAAGACGTCTTGTCAGGGGTGATGAAAAGTCTAGAAGAGAAGAGGTTATCGTGACGAGATTCACGTCGGGTATACAGTTATAATTCTAGTTTTTTTTAAAGGGCCATAGTACAGATTTTTTTTTTCCTCATTCAAAAGAGTTTTTTATTCTATTAAATGTTTAACACCAAAAAATTATTTTTAACTATTTTTATTCAAGAGCTATGAGGGTAAGAAACTTCAATTTTTACGTTTTCCAAATCTAATTTTTAGGCCAACACTTTTTGAAATAAAATTTGAAAATTAAAATATAGTATCTTGAATACTATACCTATTTGATAAACTGGGATTTTACCCAAGTTATAAGCATTACTCTATATTCATATATTTTAAATTTCCCCTTAAAATCAACACAATTCAACAATTGTTTATTAATACTTATTCATCCTAAAAATTTATTAAATATTAGTATTCATGCGATGTATAGTGTGTATACTTAAGATTAAAAAAATATTCAATTTAAATATACAAAGTTTTACTGAATAACTTGTTTTACGTATGACATAAAAATATGCATGAAATTCCAAGTTGGCTCACGGATCAAAACTTTGTAGGGAAGTGTAGTTTAGTCGACAAGAACGGGTGATAGATACCACAGTTCGCGCAAACAACAGTCAGCAGTATGTATTATAACAAAACCCAAGTAATCTGCAGTCCTTGAGAGATTTCTTTTTTGAACCATCATTCACAAGTTGTCTCTTAAATAGTTAGACTCATTTTTAAAAAATAATATTTAGCCCCGGGCGTCTTACTATCCGTTCGGGTAGACTCATATTGTAGTGATATCGATATTTATACCACTATCAGGGTTATTTCATTATTAACACATGTTGTAGTAATTTTTAGATTTTGCTTTATTTTGTGATCTCTGTAAACTGTAAAAGAAACTATTATATATTTTATTTATTTATTTATTAAAATAATAAACAATGGTTCCTTTCCATCACAACCTGGAAAACGTCAAGCTTGGAAACCGAGAATGAGCATAATGATTAAAAGGCAAAATAGGCTTTTATGTTTTTTTATATGTTAGGGGTTTCCAGAATCAGTAACATAGAATATACAAACCTAATAAACAATAAATGGCTGTAAGCGATCGCCCAAGGTTTCAAACACATTGCATAATCAAGAATGATGAAATAAATATTTAACATTAAAAACACTTTTATGCGATTGTAAAAATAATCTTTTATGAAAAAATAGCAATTTAGGCAGTTTATAGTGTTTTAATTTCTTAGCTATTTGAACTAGTAGTAGTAAGGGGAAAGCGAGTATACTGTTACTCATTTTGCATAATGGTGGAGGGTGGGTAGGTAGGGTGGTGGGGGGTTGTGTCTCTGGGATGCTGGGGGATGTGAGGTGGGGGGTGGGGGTTGGGGGTTTGGTTTGCACCTGGCTGACTGAGAGAAGTGAGGGGGAGACTATTTTTTGGTGCGGCATACGGGACTCATTTGCATAATTGATGTTTCCTGGGATGAGAAGGGTTGGAGCACGGGGGATGACAGAGAAAGGTGATGAGTCAGGGTTCTCCCTCTCTCATCAGATTGAGAAGGGTGACAGAGAAGGTGAGGGGTCAGGGTTCTTTTCATCAGATGAGGCAGGGTTGAGTGTTCTCCTCCGACGAGCCAGCGAGTTTTTTTCTCCCTCTCTCCCGGCAAAGTTTTAATTTTTTCTCTCAGTGATCTCTCTCTCTCTCTTCCATCAGGGGTGACGTAGGGCTATAGTATTGAATGGGAGTAGAGGCTGGCGGAGAAAGCAGATGTAACGAGCGGTCGCACAGGTGGTCTCAGGGTGTGTGGCAAGCGGCAGTGTGACAGCTGCACTTGAAAGGGCCGTATATTCTTGAAGTTTACGAGAAATACTTTTATCTGATTCACGAACTTTAGAACATAAATTTCTTTCTATGTCTCATAAAAGTGGCATACTTAGATTTGTGTTGAGTAGGTCAACAAAAACATAAACCTTTTTCACATTGGGGGTCTAGATCTGTAAACCTTGTGGAGGGGGGAGAGGCGTGGCTTGGAGCCTAAAAAATAGGGGCGGTCAGCCCTTTTTTTTGTTGAATCATTAACAGGCTATATTAGCCTTGGCGTCAGAATTTGTGCCGCATTTTTAACGGAGGTGGGAAGTAATGAAATACTTCCGCGTAAATTGACTGACTTGGAGATAGGTCATGCGTACCGATTTCTTCAATAAAATCGATAAGTACGCGATTCGGTCGCCCGTATATTTTACTGTTCTGGACCCAAGTATCAAGTTTGGCTGCCGCGAAGATTTTGGGACGCTTAGTGACGCCCAGATGGGAGGACATCTCAAAAGCGGATCTACTACTTGTTTACAAAGGTCTCTCACCGCCACCAAATCAGCCATCCTGAACTTTGAAGATAAGTGTTTTGTGTGTGTGTGTGTGTGTGTGCGCGCTAGGATAACCGTATTTAATCTAGTCAATAATCATTGGAATTGTTTTCAGGTTAAATATGAATAGTTTTTTGAAATGAGTTTAAAAAAGAATTGTTTACATCATTAACTAACTATACGGGGTTGAACCTTGCTTCCCAGGATAATTGTACTTAATCTACTCCTCGAAGACCTAAGTCAATAATCATTGAATTGTTTTCAGTTAAATGTGATAGTTTTTGAAATATTTTAAAAAAAGAATTGTTTTAATCATTAACTAACAATACAAGGTTCGAAACCTCACCCAGGAAAATTGTGTTAATCTACACCTCGTAAAACCTAAGTTAATAATTTTTAAAAAGATTTGTTTCATCATAATTAGCAATACAAGGTTTTCGAACCTCACCCCCAGGATAATTGTGCTTAATCTACATCTTGTAAGACCTAAGTAAATAATCTTTAAAAAGATTTCTTTACATCATTAACTAACAATACAAGGTTCGAACCTCATCCCCAGGATAATTGTGCTTAATCTACTCCTCGTAAGACCTAAGTCAATAATCATTGAATTTGTTATCAGGTTAAATGTGAATAGTTTTTGAAATGATTTTAAAAAGAATTTTTTACATCATTAAATAACAATACATGGTTCGAACCTCACTCCCAGGATAATTGTGCTTAATTACACCTCGTAAGACCTAAGTTAATAATTTTTAAAAAGATTTTTACATCATTAGCTAACAATACAAGGTTCGAACCTCACTCCCAGGATAATTGTGCTTAATCTACACCTCGTAAGGCCTAAGTTAAAAATCTTTAAAAAGATTGTTTACATCATTAACTAACAATGCAAGGTTCGCACCTCACTCCCAGGAATAATTGTGCTTAATCTACTCCTCTTTAAGACCTAAGTCAATAATCATTGAATTGTTTTCAGGTTAAATGTGAATATTTTTTTGAAATGAGTTTAAAAAGAATTGTTTACATCTTTAAAATAACAATAAAAGGGTTTTCGAATCTAACTGCCAGGATAATTGTGCTTAATCTACTCCTCGTAAGACCTAAGTCAATAATATTGAATTGTTTTCAGGTTAAATGTGAATAGTTTAAGCACATTTTCGTCAGGGTTTTAATAATGCTTTAAAGGAATATCGAGAATTGAACACGATGTGAATAGTTTAAAAAAAACACCTACTTGAGTCGTTTTTGAAATGAGTTTAAACGCACTTTTTTTTGCCACCCTCTTTTCTCGTCTTTCTTCTTTTAACGGAAGGGGACCGAGGGACAGCAACCTTCAGCAACAAAAAAAAGAAACATTTAAACCTTTCTGTATTTACAGTAAACTAAATATCACAAACAGCTTACGTACAAATCTGTCTTACTACCCGTTCTGGTTATTCCCCTACTTACTAACGCTGTTTATGAATTAATAGGTTAAATTTTAGAGGAAATGTGTACAATTAGCATGTGATAGAGAGAGAGTAGAAAGCATCCTGGAGCGAGAGTCGAACCTTGACCCTCCAGACTCTTCAGAACAGGCAGTGACTGAAGCAGCTAGGTAGCCTGATGGTCTGGGGGGTAAGGTGTTAGCATATGATTATCATATTTAAATGCACTTACACACATCATAGTCGTTCCTGTTTGTTTTTTTTACAGCCATCTCGACCCCACTTGACTTATCTTGGAGGGGACTGTACCTGAATGAAGAGGAGGGTAAAAAGGAGAGCATAGAGCGAACTTAAGGAACATGACAGAACCTTTAGCAAAAAGAGCACGCTTTTCTTCCCCATCATTATATCTCAACAAATAAATGGAAATAAAGTGTATACTCTCCGTGAATTAACCTGGGAATGAGCAAATTTTAATTAATTATCTAAAACGTGAAAATCACAACACAAGTATATAAGGCATATATTGAGCATACACCAGGGTTGATTAAGACCTCGAGCGTTTTGATACTGGTCATGACGATATAGATAGAGGATCCGGCCCTTTTTTGACTCAGTCACATGACTTAGGTACGGGATTTACCCAGTTAGGCTTTACCTGCAACCGTTAGGTCTCTCATTGAAACTTATTGAGCAGGCGTACACCCGCCGTATAAAAACCTATTCTATCAGTAATGAACTGCCTTATAAGGATCCCGTTCAGTTTCTCGTCGGGTGCGGGGGTATAACGTAAAGACGGTAGAAGAAAAAATTGCAAATGACTCGAAAAAGGTAGATTGCAGCCTCATTTGCGAGTTTAGACATCCTACCGAAGGTAGAATTGAGAAAGGGTATTTCAATTTTAAATCTATGCGGTATATTTACCCCTACAAACTTGGAGGAGATATATGAGAATAATGTGGTTTTCCCCCTCCTTGCTCAAATTGAAGGTTTTGTTTCTAGAGACTCGGGTTGGATGTATGACGGATACATTGGAAATGAGAATAAATCTCTCTAAAACACAGTTTTCACGATCGGGCTCGGGTTCAAACCCCTGAAACTATAGCCAACCGCAAAGCGTTGATAAATGTGCAAATGAAAAAGTTCATTGCTTCCCTGTATCTGTTTTATCCTGTCTTTTTAAACCCGAGAGGAAATGTGCAACGTTTATCCTTTTACCCTAATTTTCCCGAGACGTGTTGAATCTAGAGGGGATCCCTCTCCCTTTCCAAATGAGATACATCGAGCGCTTTGAAAAGTTAACGATATATCTGTAAATGTTACACTGAAAAGCACGATAGGAGTGACTCTTATATTGACACTGCTGACACCCTAAAAAAACTAGTAATTGTTCCCGTACACGTCAGTGCTAAAGAGCGTGCTAGACATTCATTTATTCATGATAAGTTGCACGGGACAGAAACTTATCATTTCAGCGGGATTAAAAATCTGTCACGGTTAATAAACCCTCATCTATCATCAACGTTTAACAGGGGAGTAGATACTTTTGTGATAGATGCCTGTCCATTTTTTTGGGACCGAAAACAAACTCGCAAACATAAAGAGCGTGTATAAAATTGGGGCCGCGGTAAGGAATACATTCCCTCAAGGGGGGATAAATTCCCACTTTTCACTCAGTATAAGCAGCAGGAGAAAACAGGATTTATCGTATATGGGGACCTGGAGAGCTTATTATGCCTATAGAGACGATGATCCCGACCCAAAATTTTCTTATACCGAAATTTCAGCGTCATGTAGCTTATTCTGTAGGAATGTACGTTAAATGTAATTTTGCGATAGCCCCCCCTCAGATCCCGTCACTTCACGGGAAAAGATTGTACTGACCAATTTGTTGAGGCGCTCGTAGTTTACGGCGAAGCGTGTACTAGAGTACTATAGTACCGTCGTACCAATGAAACCGTTAACTCCTGCTCAAAGAGACGCTCATAATACAGCCTTCATTGTCATATATGCGAGAAGCCCTACAAGAATGATGATATTAGGGCTATGGATCATTTTCACTTGACTGGACTTTATCGTGGGAGTAAGTCACGCGGGGTGTAATATTAATTACAAGAACCCTTAGTCACCTGAGCGATAATCCATAACGCTCGTTGCTACGATAATTTTTTTCCTTCTCGAATCACTCGTTGAACGTAGAGAAAACTGATCCGTTCACGGGGGAGAGCGTTCTCGTCAATCCAGGAAAAGTCAGAGTTATTGGCGAGACTATGGGAAGTTTCAAATTTAATCATGAAAATATATTCGGCAGGGGTTTTTTCGAGGGATTAAAATTTAAAAATTATAGATAGTTTTTCTATGTATTTCCCCTAGAGAAATGCGTATCTTACCTCGAACCCGAGCAACTTAAAATCACGCGTAAGTGCCATCCCGAGGATCAACGCTTCAAATTAGTCACACGAATAGGAGTTTCCCCTATGATTATATTGATTCATTCGAGCTTTGGGACGAGACTCTATTCCCGAGAAAAGATAAATTTTACAACGCGCTCACGGATAGCCCATATCTCCCCAGGAAGCTATGATCACGCCCTTGAGGTTTGGCGAGTATTCGAATGTAAGAATCTTTGGGACTATTCGAACCTTACCGCATACTGACGTAACTTACTGGCCGACGTCTTTGAGAACTTTCGTAAATCTCTGCATGAAGACGTTATGGCTCGATCCTGGATGGCCCCTTTACAGCACCCATCTAGCGAAACCAGGCTCTATTGAGAATAACCTGGGTATTGCTTGAATTAATCGATATGGGACACGCATCAATTCATTGAGGGGGCTATCCGCGGAGGGATATGTTTTGTGGCAAAATCTTTCACGCTGTAGCGAATAATCGCTATATGGAGGGGTTGATCGTTCCAAGCCGGAGTCTTACATTGTCTATCTAGACTGAATGGACTCTATTCTTTTTAGTATGTTGTCCTCTCTTCCCTATGGAGAGTTCAGGTGGCTCGAAGATGAAGAAATTTCTCGATTGGACGTGCTAAAAGTAGAGGACGATGCGGATACGGGCTATATCTTGCGATAGATCTTGAATATCCGCGAGATGTGCACGACGCTCATTCTGACTTGCCGTTCTGTCCTGAGAAATGGGATTTCACCCGTAGGGAAACATGAGAAACTATTAACTACTTTAGCTGAAAAAGACTGGGTACGTCATTCACTACCGTCATCTAAAGCTATGTTTAGCGAACGGGTTGGAAACTGACGAGAGTTCACCGTGTTCTCAGTTTCAAGCAAGCGCCGTGGATGGCTCCGTATATCAGGTTGAACGCGGGAAATGAGGGGGTAAAGCGAGTAATCAATTTGAAAACATGTTTTTCAAACTGATGAACAATGCCGCATTCGGCCGCCTCATATCAAAACAAGAGGGCTTCCCGTACGATAAAGATAGCTACCAGGTGGGATGGAAATTTGGAGCGGGTAAAACCCCATAGCTAGCCCCAACTTTAAAAACCGCTCGATCGTGTCAGAAAACCTAGTCATCATCGAGATGGAACTGCAAGGATTTACTTTGATATGCCGATCTATGCGTAGTTCGCCATTTTGGAAATCTCGAAGATAGTCATGTACGTCTGCATTACCATGTTATGATCCCTGCCTTCCTAAAGGTACGTTAAAAACTTCAAAACACTGATACAGACTCACTTCTCTACTACATGAATGTTGAGGATGCATACCAGAGATTGCCCTGTTAGCTAATGACTACCTGGACACCTCCACCTTGGAACAAACAATGTTTACAGGATGGCCGGGGTGTCGGTAAACTAAAAGACGAGACTCGAGGTCGGATCATCACTGAGTTCATTGGTTTACGTCCTAAACTCTATTCATTCTTCAGTACAAGGGGGATGGGAGAGACGCTCAAGGCTAAAGGGTCAAGAGTAGGCGTTAAGAACGCTTTCATTAGAGGATTATCGTAATTGTTTGACAGATGAGACGATAGTCATGAGAGAGGCTCGTTCAATAAGACCTGCAGGATTCAAAATTACACACAAAAATTCAATAGGGTCGCTCTATCGACGACAAAAGATATAGAGTACCAGGAACTGCAATACTCTTCCATGGTCCCATTACTCATAAGTGACTTCCCCGGGCCGTCAACTCTATAGTGTGTCAGTGAACAGTGCGTCTATGTGAAAAAAAAATTCATGTTCTCTACAGTGTAAGTGATTAGAAAATATACCTAAAAAAAAAAATCATGTTCTGTAGTCTCTATAGGTTAATGTATAAAAATATTCATGTTCTATACTGTAAGTGATTAAACGGAAAATTTCAAGAACTATACCTAAAAAATATTAACGTCATCTACTCTATTGTGTAAGTGATTAGTGTTATTTTATAAACAAAACAACAATTTAAGAAAATTTTAACTTGTCCAAAAAAACAACTAATTTAGTATGTATCTATGTGTTTTAAATCTTTATATTCATTTTTAAAAAGAATTAATTATTGTTATTGTTTTTCTAATATTGTCTTTCCTTCCTTCATCCACCTCCTCTTCCCCTATTGATTTAAATAATACAATAAAAGTTATAATCAATAAATTTTTTTTTTTTTAATCTTTTACAAGATTCAACGTTTAAAGCTAATTATATTAAACATTAATTCTAATCTTCATTAATTCTTTACAAGATTCATACGTTTTAAAAGTTAATTACATTAAACATTTATTTCTAATCATTAAAAGTTTAAATTTCATTAAACATTTATTTTTTAAAAGTTATTTTCATTAAACATTTATTTTCAATCATTAAAAGTTAAAATCATTAGAACCCTATTACAGTTCATACATTTAAAAGTTAATTACATTAAACATTTATTTTTTCCCAAACATTAGAAACCCTATTAACTAGGGAACTAGACAATTTTCTTTGCTCCAGAAGAGGATGAGAGATCACAATACCAGACCTCCATAGAACGTTGGATAACGAACACCGACTTCTCAGTCCCAACGCAAACACACCACACATAGCTCTGTTTACCGTTTTGATATAGTCGGATTGTAATAGGGAAAAAACAACACTAGGTCGCGCATAGCTCTTTTGATCGCTAGATATAGTCAGATTGTAAAAAGGAAGAACACACTAGGCCACACATAGCTCTTTTGACCGTTATATATAGTCGGATTGTAATAGGAAGAACACACTAGGTCACACGTAGTCTTTTGACCGTTAGATAAGTCAGATTGTATAGGAAGAACACACTAGGTACATCAATACCAGGGAGTTATATTTAAATTTGCACCACGTCTTACTTACGCTAATGTGTAATGGTTTGGGTGATTGTGAGATGAAATGAAGGACCTACAGTTTAACGTGGAATCCGAACCACGGTGGTGACCTGGCATTCCCACATTCACAAGATGTCTTGTCAGAGGTGAAGGAAGGGTTAGGAAATCAGATAAGTCCGTACCCGCTACCGAGATTGAACCCAGACCGTCAGCACAGAAGTCTGACACCTTACCCCTAGACCAGCAGGTCACCAACATCCAAAAATATAGAACTGGGAAGATGGGAATACAAAGAAACATTCGCGAAAGTTTGTCTTCTGCATCCTAAAGTTTTTTAAGAATGTTTAGGAATGTATCCAGAAAAAGGCTTCAAACTAGTCTTGTCCGGTTTGCCAGTGACGATTTTTAATCCCGGGAGTTTATACGTAGATGCTTTATTTTAAAATTCCTTTCACTGTTTATTCAAAGCAAAAAATTTTTCTCGCATCTAACTTTTAATGTACGAATCTACGAGGTGTAGATTAAGCACAATTATTCGGGGAGCAAGGTGGGTTGTTCTCCCTCGGGCCCTTCTGTTAAAAAAAAAACGGGAAAAAAAAGAGGCTGGAAAAAATGTGTGTTTAAACTCATTTCAAAAACGAAATCAAGTAGGTGTTTTTTTTAAAACTATTAAACAATTCAATGATTTATTATTAGTCAATGATATTTTTAAACCTGTAAGATTATTAACTTTGGTCTTTCGAGATGCAGATTAAGCACAATTTCTGGGGAAACAAGGTTTTGAACCTCGTATTGTTAGTTCATGATGTATACAATTCTTTTTAAATGATTATTAAAATTAGGGCTTACGAGACGTAGATTAAACACAATTATCCTGAGAGCAAGGTTCGAACCTTGTATTGTTAGTCAATGATGTAAACAATTTTTTTAAAGATAATTAACTTAGGTCTTACGAGGTGTAGATTAAGCACAATTATCCTGGGAGCGAGGTTCGAACCTTTTATGTTAGTTAATGATGTGAACAAATCTTTTTAAAGATTATTAACTTAGGTTTACGAGATGTAGATTAAGCTCAATTATCCTGGGAGCAAGGTTCGAACCTCGTATAGTTAGTTAATGATGTAAACAATTTTTTTAAACTCATTTCAAAAATATTCACATTTAACCTGAAACGATTCAATGATTATTGACTTAGATCTTAAGAGGAGTAGATTAAGCACAATTTCCTGGGAGTGGGTTCGAACCTTGTAAATTTTTAGTTAATGATGTAAAAAAAATCTTTTTAAAGATTATTAATTAGGTCTTACGAGCGTAGTTAAGCACAATTATCCTGGGAGTGAGGTTCGAACTTCGTATTGCTATTAATGATGTAAACAAATCTTTTTAAGATTTTTTAACTTAGGTCTTACGAGACGTAATTAAGCACAATTATCCTGAGAGCAAGGTTCGAACCTTGTATTTTTTAGTCAATGACGTAAACAATTTTTTTTAAAGATAATTTAAATTAGGTCTTAAAGAGGTGTAGATTAAGCACAATTATCCCGGAGCGAGGTTCGAACATGTATTGTTAGTTTTAAAGATGTGAACAAATCTTTTTAAAGATTATTAACTTAGGTCTTACGAGATGTAGATTTTAAAACTCAAATATCCTGGAGAAAGGTTCGAACCTCGTATAGTTTAGTTAATGATGTAAACAATTCTTTTTAAAACTCATTTCAAAAACTATTCACATTTAACCTGAAAACGATTCAATGATTATTGACTTAGATCTTAAGGGAGTAGATTAAGCACACTATCCTGGGAGTGAGGTTCGAACCTTGTATTGTTAGTTAATGATGTAAATAAATCTTTTTAAAGATTATTAATTAGTCTTACGAGGGGTAGATTAAGCACAATTATCCTGGGGGTGAGGTTCGAACTTTTGTATTGCTATTAATATGTAAACAAATCCTTTTTAATGATTATTAACTTAGGTCTTTTCGAGGCGTAGATTAAGCACAATTATCCTGGGAGCAAGGTTCAAACCTCGTATTGTTAGTTTAAAGATGTAAACATTTCTTTTTAAACTCATTTCAAAAACTATTCACATTTAACCTGAAAACAATTCAATGATTATTGACTTAGTCTTTTCGAGAGTAGATTAAGCACAATTATCATGGGAGTGAGGTCGAACCTTGTATTGTTAGTTAATGATGTAAACAAATCTTTTTAAAGATTATTAACTTAGATCTTCGAGGCGTAGATAAGCACAATTATCCTGAAAGCGAGGTTTTGAAACCTTGTATTGTTAGTTATTGATGTAAACAATTCCCTTTTTTAAAGATTATTAACTTAGTTATTACTAGACGTAGATTAAGCACAATTATCCTGGGGGTTAGGTTTCGAACCTTGTATTGTTAGTTAATGATGTAAACAAATCTTTTTAAAGATTATTAACTTAGGTCTTTCGAGGTGTAGATTAAGCTCAATTATCCTGGGAGCAAGGGTTTGAACCTCGTTTTAGTTAGTTAATGATGTAAACAATTCTTTTAAACTCATTTCAAAAACTATTCACATTTAACCTGAAAACGATTCAATGTTATTGACTTAGGTCTAAAGAGGAGTAGAATAAGCACAATTATCCTGGGAGTGAGGTTTAGAACCTTGTATTGTCAGTTAATGATGTAAATAAATCTTTTTAAAGATTTTTAACTTAGGTCTTACGAGGCGTAGATTAACACAATTATCCTGGGGGTGAGGTTCGAACTTCGTATTGCTAGTTAATGATGTAAAAAAAATCTTTTTAAAGATTATTAACTTAGGTCTTACGAGGGGTAGATTAAGCACAATTATCCTGGGAGCAAGGTTCAAACCTCGTATTTTTAGTTAATGATGTAAACAATTCTTTTTAAAACTCATTTCAAAAACTATTCACATTTAACCTAAAACAATTCAATGATTATTGACTTAGGTCTTACGAGGGGTAGATTAAGCACAATTATCATGGAGTGAGGTTTGAACCTTGTATTGTTAGTTAATGATTAAACAAATCTTTTAAAGATTATTAACTAGATCTTACGAGGCGTAGATTAAGCACAATTATCCTGAGAGCGAGGTTCGAACCTTGTATTGTTTGTTAATGATGTAAACAATTCTTTTTAATGATTATTAACTTAGGGATTACGAGGAGTAGATTAAGCACAATTATCCTGGGAGTTAGGTTCGAACCTTGTATTGTTAATTAATGATGTAAACAAATCTTTTTAAAGATTATTTACTTAGGTTTACGAGGTGTAGATTAAGCACAATTATCCCGGGAGTGAGGTTCGAACCTTGTATTGTTATTAATGATGTAAACAAATATTTTTTAAACTTTATTTCAAAAACTATTCACATTTAACCTGTAAACAATTCAATGATTATTGACTTAAGTCTTACGAGGAGTAGATTAAGCACAATTATCCTGGGAGCAAGGTTCGAACCTTGTATTGCAGACCATCGGGGTTTGAAGGAGAGGGATTGAAACCTGATCCCTCAGGGGTTCGAGGCTTGCCGTCAACACCCCCACCTCAACATACAGAAAAATATTTAACCTTAATTCCTAATCTTTTACCAGGAGTGAGGATTGAAATCAGACCATCGGGGTTTGAGAGAGAGGGATTGAAACCAGATCCCTAAGGGTTCGAGGCTCACCTTCACCCCCCTCCATCTCAAAATACAGAAATATTTAACCTTAATTCCTAATCTTTTACCAGGATTTAGGATTGAAGTCAGATCATCATGGTGTTTGGTAATCTTTTTGAGCAGGACTAAGGATTGAAAACAACAGAAGATATTTAACCTTAATTCCTAATCTTTTCCGGGTAGGAATGAGGATTGAAGTCAGACCATCAGGGTTTGAGAGAGAGGGATTGAAACCCGATCCCTCAGGGTTCGAAGCTCGCCGTCACCACCCTCCGCCTCAACATACAGAAGATATTTAACCTTATTCCGATCTTTGTCAGGACTGAGGATTGAAGTCAGAGCATCAGGTTGTGTTTTGGCAATCATCTTGAGAGAGAGAGAGAGAGAAGAGAGAGAGAATAATACTTGTCAGGACTAAGGATTGAAAACATACAGTAGATATTAACCTTAATTTCCCAATCTTTTGTCAGGACTGAGGATTTAAGTCAGACCATCAGGGTTTGAGAGAGAGGGATTGAAAACCCCATCCCTCATGGTTCGAGGCTCGCTGCCAGCACCCTCCACCTCAACATACAGAAGATATTTAACCTTAATTCCTAATCTTTACCAGGACTGAGGATTGAAATCAGACCATCGGGTTTTTAGAAGAGGGGATTGAAACCAGATCCCTAAGGGGTTCGAGGCTCCACCTTCACCACCCTCCTTTTCAACATACAGAAGATATTTAACCTTAATTCCTAATCTTTTACCAGGAGTGAGGATTGAAGTCAGATCATCAGGTTGTTTTGGGAATCATCTTGAGCAGGACTAAGGATTGAAAACATACAGAAATATTTAACCTTAATTCCTAATCTTTCGCTAGGACTGGGGATTGAAGTCAGGCACCAAAGTCATCGGAGGGTTTGGTAATTTTTCTTGAGAGAGAGAGAGAGAGAGAGAATAATACTTGTCATATCCCAAGGACTAAGGATTGAAAACATACAAAATATTTAACCTTAATTCCGATCTTTGCCAGGACTGAGGATTGAAGTCAGACCATCGAGGGGTTTGGTAATCATCTTGAGAGAGGAATAATACTTGTCATATCCCAAATCTTTGGGGGGATTGAGTATTGAAAACATACAGAAGATATTTAACCTTAATTCTCAATCTTTTACCAGGACAGATGATTGAAGTCATTTATTTAAGTAGGTGGGATAATACTTTTCGTACTGAATTATTTAACCTTAATTCCAAAAGTCCCAATAAAAGTTAAATGTAATTAAATTTTAAATGTATGAATCTTGTAAAAGAATTAATGATGATTGAGTCTATAAACGTTTCAAGAACTCAGATTTTCCCCGCCGAACGTATTTAAAGTGGCGTTTAGTCCGTATCAGCAAAATATAAGGACGTTTTCGAAAATGGTCGACCGAACTGTTTAAAAACGCAAGGTGGTCGAGACTAATCCCAGGACTTCCTACTCGAAGATATGAAAGGTAACCCTATCACGGGGCCCGGTTTCTACGCTAAGGAACTTAGAAAGACTTCGTATCCCACGTCTACCTCGTGGAGAAGATAGTCAGACGTTCCCGGAAATAGAACGTACGTCAAATGGTAGGGGTTTGACTCGACACACAATTCGTGGATCGATTTCGAAGGATATAGAGGGTGGCGAGGGTATGTTCCCCCCTCCATCCCGAGCATATAAAGCGACCGGGAGGTAGGGAGACGCATCTCATTCGAAATGTTTAGACGGTTGGGTTATCGTCTGGAGGACATAGTTTAAAATAAGATCTCAGACAACAGCTTGGAATACTACATCGCGAGAGCCGAAAAAGGGGTTTCAGCGAGTGTTTGAACTCTTCGGTGCACTTGCTCGGATATCATAATCCGGGGAAAGTACGAGCGAGTCAGTCTGTCGAGGACTGTTCAACATCATGTCCCGTCTACAAGCTGAAGGAAGGGGACGGCCTCAAATTCTCAGCGAAGACGCACCCAGCTCGAGGAATCGACATCCCTGCACGAGGAAGACGCTTTGTGCGTCGAGCTGGGTCGGATCGAGCGCGAGGAACTCGACCGTGTCAAAAGCATCTCCGAACTCGCAAAAGTATCGGACCTACAACGTTTTGTCCGCCTGGAAGGGGACGAGGAGATCAGCGAAAACCGGAGGACGAGCCAAACATCGTGATGCTGGACAAAGGGGCAAAGTGCGTCTTCCGGGTAAAAACTTTGGTGCGAGATACAGAAGTCGGTTTAACGCCTCGCAGCGCGGGCTGATCTTTTCTAGGTGACGGCAAATACGATCTTTTCAAGTGGTGAAAAACCGGTCGTGCGCGTTGTTTTGAAAGACTAAGACTTTGAGAGAGAGAGAGAGAATTTTGTACTGAATTATGTATCATGTAATATAAGTATATACTCGGTTTTTAAAAAAACGTACTATTTATTTAGGGGTGAATAATACTTAATTCCCAAAACTTTGCTAGGGCTGAGGATTGAGGTCAGACCATCAGGTTTGAGAGGGAAAAGAATATACTCCTACTATCTCAAGGACTAAGGGGTTTGAGGTCCGTACGCCCTCCCAAACCCTAACTACGTCACGCCGATGAAAGAGAGAGAGAGAAAACACTCAATCCCCCGTAACCCTCTCTTCACTGTTCCAGTATACACATGCCACCCTCTATCCCTGAGAGAAAAAAACACCCAGGCCGTGCGAGAGACAACCCGTCCAGCACGCGCTCCAACCCTTCTCATCCCCCAGGAAACATCATTATGCAAATGAGTCCCCGTATGCCGCACCAAAAAAATAGTCTCCCCCTCACTTTTCTCAGTCAGCCAGGTGCTCCAACCACCCATCCCCCCATCCCCCCCTCCACACCTCACATCATAACATCTAAACCCCATCACATCTCTCAGTCATCCCCCACCTCCCCACCTCACATCACCGCGACATCTCAGGAACCCTCCCAAACCCTCCTCACTCATCTTAGTCATCCCAGGTATTATGTAAATGTGTCCCCGTATGCCGCACCAAAAAAAATAGTCTCCCCCTCACTTCTCTCAGTCACCCAGGTGCTCCAACCCCCCCAACCCCCGCCCCTCCCTCACATCCCCCAGCATCCCAGGAGCACAACCCCCCACCCACCCCCCTTCCCACCCTCCACCCATTATGCAAATGAGAAAACAGTATACCGCTTCCCCCTTATTTATAGCATTTTTAATGAAAAAAAGGAAAATTTTTTATAAGTTTAAATTGGCAAAATTTTACTTGAATACATTAAAATGCATAGGAAAAAAAATAATTTTTACATCTTCAATTTAGTGAAACTGCAATTTTTATTTCAAAAAAATTATTTATGTTTTTATGTATTTTATTTTTAGTAGGGGTAGAATATTTATATTCATCAGACTTGATCTTGGTTATAGGGGTTTATCTGCCATGATAAATTTTATTGTTTAAATTTACTTTTTTTATAACATTAAAATTTTGTGATTATCACATTTTAAATCATATGGGCGATTTTCCTCAAATTAGTTAGGCCTATGGTTATAGGTAAAATAATGTGGGCATAAATGTTGATTATGAAAGCATTATATATATATATATATATATATGCACTTTATCTTAAGAAGCAAACCCAAAAAGTCAAGTGGTTAAAATTAAATTGATTATATTGTTCAAATATAGACCATCCCGCTAGCGACTGAGCTTACATGTCGGGCTATGCTACTATAATTATATCACATTTATAGCCTATATTTTCTTACGTTCTCTCCCACAGCTGTCAAACTGTTAATTGAGTGGCCTCTTGAAATATGCTTGGTAAGAAATAGATTTTTTATCGCCTTAAAAATTGTGTGAATGCAAGAATCTACGTTTAGCTGGCAATAATTTTTCCAGCATTTTATATGGTTTAAATTTTGGAAACTATCCTATTGGAATATTTAGAATTTCTCTGTTAATCCCACCTATTAGGGTATAATCAGATCAAGTTTCAGGTTGTAGTTCCTATAGAAGTAGTCTATAATGATGTGCCAATCAGTGAGATATCCTGTTGGGCACCTAAACAATATAGGAAGGTATAGTGTTAATTATTTATGCATTTTTAACTCACTTAGGGAGTAATTTTAGGCCCAAGTATGATATTAAAGTGGTAATTGATGTTAGCATTTACAAGTGTGTGAGCACTTTGAATTTACCTCAAATGAAAAACTGCTATTTACTATTGTAACGACAGTCTTTCTACCAATATTTTATTTTATTTTTTGCAAATAATAATGTAATAAAAATATTATTTCATTCACAAAGGAATGTCTTTTATTACATAGGACTCATAAAAAAATGTGTGTGTGAGAGAGAGAACGATTTTTATTTGGATTAATTTAATCAAAATAACTGAAGCATTTTTATCCAAATAAGATGTAATAATAATAATATTTAGCACCGCGTCTTACTACCCGTTCGGGATATACGCTTTAAGTACTAATTACGCAAATGGATTAGGAATTGGGAAGGTTGAATTAGAGGAAGTGAACCCGCATTTTCGTGGAGGGAGAGTGAAAAAACCATTTAGGAAAAACCACCCCCAGTTCACCGACCGAGATTCGAACCTCGATCTTCCCGTCCTCATCAGTCGAGCTCAACACGCAAGCGCGTTAGCCAACTACGCCACCGAGGCGGGTAAATAAGATGTAACTTATATATAATCGCTCTCCAATGTTTTTAGACACTTTGAATTATTTAGTGATTAGGTTTTGAGGTTTGAGTATTCTAGGGTGCAAGGAGAAGGAAACAAATTATAGTAAATGCACCCTATTTACTTGTAAAGTTGATTGGAAAACTATAGAAAGAGAACACATGTTGAAAGTCACCTAAAAATGTGTAAAAATTATATATATTTTTTATTTGTATACGTAAATTATTAATAAACCCACCTTTTATTGTAAACTCGAGTTTATTGCTGCAAGTTCCTAGTCATTTTTTGAATACATATTTTCTACCTGATTCACCAACCGATTCAAGTCCTTATCGAAGTTTGGCTTTATATAATATATGGTCACTTTGAAATAATATATCACATGACTTGCACAAATGAACAACGTAATCATCAGTTTTGTTCAATTTTCTCTCTCTCTCTCTTCTCTCGTGTATATATATAAAATTACAGCTTATATAGTTGTATAAAACTTATTTATCTTTATAATACGCTTTCTCTCTGTTGAAAATAATTATTTGCCTGTTTTTTATTAGAATAAATAATATACATTTTGAAATGATAATTTAGGCCCTAATATTGTTTCTATTACAGAGAAGACATGTGTGATACGGGTACATGTCCGGTGTGGTAGAACTCCCTCCCTTACACAAATTATAGCATTATTAGTATACAAATTTGGGGGGGCCAACTTCACGGTAACACCCCCCTACAGCCCCTCCCCCCCACACACACCACTTTGAAAAAATACATTTTTATAGTTTCCGGATTATGCTGCAAAAAAGGGTCGTTTTTTCCGCATTTGTTCTTGCACAAATGGGACAGAACTTGTGCACTTTGCTTACTGTGAGTGGTCATTTACCCTAGCCCCTCCACTTTGAAAAATGCATTATTTTACGATTGCATTCGCTTGTTTTTGGATTGTCTCACAAAAATTTGTTTGCCCTTTTTATAAATTCCCCAAAGGTAGTTTCATTGGTAGTGCCAACTTTACGTATCTTCCTCTCCTTTTGGAATTGAAATTTTTATGATTACAATACTGTTTCCTTCTTAGTTCTGGATTGTTCCGAAAAAAAAAAAAAAAACAAAAAAAAACAGTTTTTCCTTTTGATACGCCAAAAATGATAGTTTACTTTGTATCTCCACGAACCTCTCCCATCTTTTCCCCCAAAAACATTTAAAAAATAAATTTTATGATTGCAAAAATTTGTTCTTCGTTTGTTCCGGATTTTTTCAGGAAAAAATAGTTTGATATGTTTTATACCCCCAAAAATTGTATTTTATTTTCCCACGCCCAATGAAGTTGACCCACTTCACCCCATTTTTTAAAAAACCCATTTTTTTTAGTTGCAAAAATTTTTCTTCTTTGTTCTGGAAGGTTCCTAAAAAAAACGCACATTTCGTTTTGGGGGACAACACAAGATTTATTTACACTAGGAGGTGGTTGACGCTTTAAAATGGAAAAGCATATTTCCACATGAACACATACAACTTTTAAAATGTATTTTATCTTTGAAACAATAATAGTTTTTGGGTTTTTTTTAAATTTCTTTTTGCGGAGATTTTCATTTATTCCTTTTGTAAAGCCTCGATAATTTTTTTAGTATATGTAGCTCTCTCACTTTCTTTCAAAACTTAAAACTTTTTGTTTAAAGTTTGTTTTTTTTTTTTTGATTTCCCTTTAGATGTTTATCTTTATTTTTTCAAATTTTTTTAAAAAACGGTTTATTTATGTTGTTGTTTTAAAATTATTTATTTTTATCACTATGCTAAGCTCCGTTTCCTCACCTCAATGGAAAAAATATAACAAAATTTGTATTTTTTTTTTTAAAATTTTATTAGTTTTTTCCCCAGTTTATTGTGCTTATTTTTTATTTTGTTAGTTCTTAGTTTCCCCCTAAAATCGATAAATAAATAGGTCATAGTGAGGGCCCTTTTAGGTGCGACCTGTATAGTAACACGGGGCGTCAAGTAAAAAGTCCACCCTCTTTTAAAAGTTGAAAATATTGTCTTTGATTCGTTACTATGCACAAAAAAGCAATAAAATTGCGGAGCAAGTCAGAAATCAAAAACTTGGTCTTCAACTTTTGCATGCCTACAATCATAGAAAGAAAATTTTTTTATGGACCTCATTTCCCGGGGGGGCCCTGGGCGTTTTGCGAACGGTCGACCGCACTGGGCTTTGTCATAGGCGGGGGGCGCCGAAAGTGCAACGAAGATTGTCTGCAAAAATAATAAAACCCCCAAACACCAAATACCCCTTAATCCCCTTTTTTGTGAAACTTATTACTGTCATAGCAGGTATTTTGTGGGAGTGGAGACATTTAAATTTTTTAAAAATTTAATGTTTATGTAATGTTAGATATTGTAACATATGTTAGAAACAAATCTGTTGAACATTTACACACTTTTTGATAATAAAAATACCTAAACCCGATCTAAATCGCAAATTTTGAAAACAGCTTTTTAATAATTTCAGTCGAAAACGTATTGTATTTGTTGCTTCTATATTAAAAGTTTTCCCAGTGGCAATACTTTTGGTGTAGAATTGGCATAGGGAATTGTAGTGTACTTTGTATCGTAAATACTTACAATGTGTTTTGTGTGTCCCCCTTACAGACGAAACATGTCGCTACCTCAAAAAAACTATCTGGCATGAAAAAATTTAAAAAAAAAACGAAAAAGCGGCAAATGAAATGGCTGCAAAAAATTTCTTGTAAAATTTGTAAGAGTTGAGAAATCATCTGAATCGTCACCATCGATTTAGTCAACACGCGCCGGGCGAAGCCATTTCATGTAATTCTTCAGACGAAGCCCATGAAGTGAAGACACAGAACAAGAAAATTTTGCTGTTTCTGGGAAATTTACTGCAGTTAAAAATAAATGAGGGTTTCAGAATCCACAACATCTCCTTTTCAAATGAAATTTGATGATTTTCAAAATGGTCTAGAAGTCTGGGTTATTAATTTAAACATGTAAGATAGGCATATTGGGGGGGGGGGGGGGAAGGGGCGCCAAAATGGATCTCGCACCTCTTTAAAAACTTACCCCGGGCCCCCCTGCTACTTCCTCTTTTAAGCTCCAAAATATTGGGTTTCGTCTAATTGGGCTGTTGTGAAATTACCGAAAGATACCCGAGATCTTACCTCCTTCTTCCCCACCCCCTCAAGAAAGCTCATAGCTAGGTTACCCTAAAGTATTGACATCGCACCCTCCTTTTGTTTGCTACTATTACTGTTTTGATGTAGTAAGTAGTACCTTTGACCGCAAAGAGACATGATTGGATGGAAATGTCAACTATTCCAACTCTGACACTTACGAAGAAGACTAAGAAACTCCTCGAAAGTAAAAAAAAAATTTTTTTCAAATCAAAGTTTACTAACAGGACCTAGAATAAATTTCCAAAAAAGGGGATTAAAAATATCTATGGAATAGCCCTAAAATTCTAAAAAATTGTTTAAAATTTGCCAAAAAAACCAAACTAAGAAATTAAACAAAAAACGAAATGAATGCACATGACTAAATCAAACACGTGCCTTTACAGATGGAAAATAAAAAATGCTATGCAATAAAGTCTTTTAACAGCTAAACTCTTGCTTCTGGAAAATTTTAAAAATATTGATTTACAAAAATTTATTTTAAAAAAATTCCCATCCCATCGTTTAATTTCAGCGTCTAATCGTTTATGTAGATTTTACAAACATGACAAACAAATAGGATACATAGTTAATTTTCAACATTATCTTTCATTTCTACAACTATTTGTTTAAAAAACAATAGTTTTGAGTATTTATGGATTGTAAAATATCGATATCATTTAAAAAATTACTAATTTAACATAAGTGCTCTTGTTATTTAACCAGAATGGGTACCAGAAGTTTGCCCCTCTTCCCCCAATTAACATAAAATTTGGGGGTTTTTTAAACAGAACAAACAAAAATTTGTGTCTAACAATCCGGTACAAGCGGGGGGACAAACGTTTTGCAATCAAAACCATGAATTTTTAAAAGTGTGTGAGGGGGAATGTTTCCATGAAGTTGGCACCTCATGAGTAAAGAAAGTGTCAAATTTACGTCCTATTTGTGCAAGAACAAATACACAGCAAACGAAACTTTGTGCCGAACAATTCGGAACAAACAATGAAACAATAAAAATGTAAATTTTCCAAATGTACGTAAAGTTTCCCCCCAATATAAAAAGCATATCATTTTTGGGTTTATCAAAATGGAACAAACGAAAATTTTTAGCTGAACAATCCGAACAAACAATTGCAATCATAAATCTTGACCTTTTCATAATGATGGCCCAACCACGGACGTAATTGACGAATATCGAGCCAGAGTTGTAATTGAAGATAACTTTAATGAAAAAATATATTGCTCTTTTTGCAAGCTATAAACACTTCCCGGCCCTTGCTACTCGGATATTTCATCACTGACCAGCCAACGAAATTATCAAATTCTAAGTCCAAACAGTTGGACTCATGGAGTATCAGCTTAGTCTGTGCCGACACAACAAGGCTGTTGACGTACACTACCATACTAAAGTTGAGGTCATGTATCCATGCGAAAAAGGGCCTTTACCCGGGGGGGGGGGGGGGTTCAACCCCCCCCCCCGAAAGTTTAAAACGTAATGTAATACTGTCTTATTTACGGTTTTTTAAATATCAAATTCAAGGCACAAGATATAAGCTATTCAGCACTGTGCAATTTTTATTTTTATTTGTGCATTGGGTTAGAATAGACTAAGAGAAAATCTTAAACAAAGGAATGAAGTATTTGTGAGTTTGGGTGAGATTATTAAAAGGGGGGGAAACCTGTGAGATTAGGAAACAGAAAAGCTTTCTAATTGAAGGTATTTCCAAGTATGAGTGGCAAATAGGATGACAAGGCAAGAGGAATCTGAAGAAGGAAGGGATGGATTAAGGGTGGGTGTGCGGAAGTAGGGGGGGAGGGGGGTTTTAAACTCGAGCTCCTTGCAGTATAAGAAAATATAATTATCGTCAGTTAGAAAACAGTTTACCTGAATATAAGTGCGTGTTTCAAAGTTTCAAATACTGTGACTTCTAGCTTGTGAATGTTTTTTGTTTTGCTAGTTTAGTGTGTAGTGTGGACTTGTTTTAAATTAGTTTGTTTTTTAGTCATATTTTATAGAGGTAAGATGGTGTGCTTTCTCCGTTTTGCTAAAATTTATATGTATTTTTTGATATTCCCAATCTAACTATGAATTCTAAAAAACGAACAAAACAATCTAGTTTTACTTTCGTGGATTGGACCTTCACACAAAAGAAAAAAAAAGAAACAGCAACTTTTCCCTATCCTCTTTTAGAAACCCGATGATAACGAAGGGGGTTTAGCCAACCCAACAATGAAAACATTTTAGATTCCAAAGACAAAAAATGGTGCAAGTTTGAAAAGGAAGTATTTTCATTGCTACCCTCAACAGCATCAACATCAATTGACTTGGGAAAGTGGCATATAAGGGGACTAGGGCGCTATGTTAATGAAAGTGTACAGATTTACATCTTAAAGAAAAGCTAATATCTGAACCTTGGTTTCCTCCTGTAGGTTATACATTTCCGACTATTTGGAAAACAAAATTTACGTTTTCAGCCTCATTGGGTACCAGTTTTCATGGTTAGTTTATTCAGAACTATTGAATGAAGCGTTATCAAATTGTGTATTTTTTTTAAAATGAATGTGCTGGTAAGGGAGGCCACGTAAAGGTAGGAGGCTTGTATCAAACAGTTTTTTTTAAGTGGAAAGATGCGTTGGAGTTTTTAGATCCCTTTCCCACGGCTGGCTACCATAAGAGATGTATCGAACTTGCGGACAATTTTTTAGATGTTCAGAAAGGAGCTCGTGTAAATGTAGTTAAACAAATTGACACTGAGTTAAGAAGCACACTGAAGAAAACAGAAATAGCTTCGTTCTATCGTGAATACTACTATAATGATGGGAAGACAAGAAATTCCACTACAAAGGCACAAAGGACTCTGGCCCTTTGCTTCCTGTGCCCAGAACCTTTGATTAATGAGGAAATTTTCGGGCGATTCTCAGGATGCGAATTAAGTGTGGTGATGTAATTCTCAAGCATCATATTGATACAGCTCCTTCCAATGCTGTTTACACAAGCCCAGATATACAAAATGAAATTATTATACATTTGGGGTAAGATAATCCAGATAGCATTGTAAAAAGAGTAAATAGCTCAGAGTGTTTTACAGTATTGGCGATGAAACCACTGACATCTCTCGAGTTGAACAGTTATCGTTATGTGTTTGCTATATTTATAACACTGAGACAAATTCTGAGGCCAAATTTTAGGGAGGATTTTTTACAATTCATCCAGTAATTGTTTGCTTCTGGACGAGGACTTGCTGGCAACTATTTTGGAGGCACTGGTTAATATTGGTTTTAATTTGAACTTCATGTATGGACAGGGGTATGACGGAGCAGCTGCAATGAGTGGGAAACTGAATGGTGTGCAGGCTGTAATAAAAAACGTTTTCCAAAAGTCTGTATATCCACTGTAGTGCCCACTCTCTAAACCTTGCATAGGTCACTGCTGTCAGGTACCAGTCATCCGGAATTGTATTGGAACTGTAACTTCAGTTGGGAATTTCGTGAGAGCATCTGCTCAACGAACAAATATTCTCAAAAAAAACATCCTGAAGAAAGCACCAGAGTCTAAGAGAACTACTCTGACAGCAATGGGGTGATAAAAGGTGGTAGAAAGCCATTTTGCCTTATTGTGTTTTGTTAGAGATCTATAATATACCGTACACACACTCGAGGAAATTGAAGAAAGTAAAAAACTCCGACACATCATCCAAAGCTTCCCGGCTTCTTAATAGGATCACCCAGAGCGAGTTTGTAATTTCACTTTGTGCAGCCAGTGAGTTATTTTCTTTGACTTTACCCTTTTTGCAAAGTTCTTCAAAAAATTGGCTGTGAACTTTCCCAAGCATGTGAGCAATCCTAAACATCACCAATTTATATCTCACTAGATAGCTGTTTGCCCGGCTTTGCTCGCGTGGAAGTTGATTATATACAAATACGAAAATTTTAAAATATGTATTTACAGATTTAATTTTAAAAAATTACGTTACGTTGATGACCATAACTTGACCCCAGATCAAAAATAATGCAAGTCCCATACAAACTTTCACCCCTTTTTCATCCCTTATTAAATAAAATTTCCAAAATTCTGAAAAATCGTATTTTTTGTTTTACGTCAATAACCGAAATACAAAATTTTGTTTATGTAACTTTCAAAATGACGGACTTTCATAGATATTATCATAATATTATCATCCCCTATTTGACCCTTTGGGGTGGAATTTTCTAAAATCCTTTTTAGTGGGTGCCTACATAACAAAATGAATATACAGTCCGAATTTTCATGCTTGTAGCCTTGATAGTTTGCGCTCGGCGATGATGAATCAGTCAGTCAGTCAGTCAGTCAATCAATCGGACATGTTATTTTATAAGTATAGATAAAAGAGAACACGCTGAAGAAGAGTTTCAACATATATTCACTAAATCATTGAAAATTTTGTCAACAGTCAACAGTAGAATCAGTGTTTCCCCCTAATAAATTTCTCGACAGACACCCCCAGAGCAAAAATTTCCATCAACCACTCCTGAAGAATATTTCAGGCGTTCTGTGTATATTCCGTTTTTAGACGATTTTATCAATAACTTGAGGGGGCGGTTTCAATAACAAAATAGATATTATTTCAAGTCTCCCCAATGGTATCCCTAAGTTACTGTGTTCAAGCTAATTTCTGTGACATTGAACCATTTTATTATTTTTTATATCAAAGTTATTCTTTCAGCAGATAATAACGTTGTCAAGCCAATTATCCTTGTGGAAATCAAATTTGGGGTATCCTATCTGAAAACACTCGCCCTCAATGTCTTAACGCTCTAAATCAGTTTAGTCCTGAATTCTTTCCAACATGTGTTTATTACTAAAATATTTGCAACACTTTCTGTGTCAACAGTACACCTGAATGAAAAATTTTCCACTTTAAAAAGGTTAAAAACCTTTCTCAGGAATGGCACAAGTCAGGATAGACTTGTAGGACTCGCGCTCATGTGTGTTCATAGAGACAAATGTTGACACTGAATCTGTCATAACAAGATTTGCACAAAACTACCCAAAAAAAATTAATTTCGTGTTTAGATTGCCAGTAGACTGGAAGAAAGAATGAAAAATAGTGGCGAGAGCTTATTTCACTTTTATTATATATACTAATTTGAAAATGTTATTATTATTATTATTATTATTATTATTATTAACATTTTTTTAAATTTTGATAGTTTTTAAATTTTTAAACAACAACCTCTGTGTATGAGGTAGGAGTGCCAAATTTGGGAATATCCCGGAAGTGATAGCTATTCCGAAAATTAACATTAACGCTACCTTGTTTTTTAACCTCTCAGTAAGGTTTTACCATGGGTGTGAAAGGATATTAAAAGCAGCTAATTGGTCCACCCTTTCAATAAGTGGGCAGCTTATTTTTAGTTGGTTAACAATCCAACCCTTTTAATTGTTTGTAGACAGTGTAGTTAAGACTACATATGTGAAAATAGTTATAAATACTAATTTTGTAAATAGGATAAACCTAGGACCTATAAACTTGGGACTTGGACATTCGAACAGCTACAGATCAACTAAGCTTTTTCAAGGTAGGCTCACTTGACTTCCTAGTTCTTTATTTTTAAACAACTAATAACTTCTTAGCCTCTTCTCCCGGGCTCAATTACTAAGTATGTAGATTATTTATTTTGGGGCGAGACAAAACATAATCCAAACCTTTTTATTATTAAAAATTAAGATTTATTTGTTTAAAAATGAGTGGTTTTAGCTAAGCTTAATTGGTAGCTAGTGGGAAAATCCCAGATTAAGTTTTCTCTCAATATTTTCACATTTTTAAACATCAATTCATGTCCTAAATACTTAGTTTTTTTCAATTTGTCTGAGAATGTATTGTTTATAAGTCATTCTGATGGCTTTCACACACACACACCCCACACACAAAACACACACACACACAACACACACACACACACAGGCCTGTTCTTATTAAAGAAAACTCTAAAGAAGAATGTTGGGGAGGAAGAACATTTTGGAAAATATAAACATTTTTTTTGGCTGTCGAAATTGATAGCATTTTACTTTGTTAGTAATGTTAGTTTTATAGGTATTAATATTATGAAATTAATTGATCTATCAAAAGTGACAGCTGCAAATTATATTATTGACTTATGCATTTTTGAAATTAAAAAAAACTAAAAAAAACTTCTATTTTAATCTGACTCAGAGGCTCGTTGGAAGAGAATCTACTCAGAGCACCCCAAAAAGTGCCTCTTATTACCCCCGCCCCCTCTTCCCCCCACACCAGGCATCGTCCCACCTTTTCACTATCTGTGGTCTGTGTATTAAATAGATAAGAGTCAAATAGATTTGATCAGGCTGGAAATGCTTTTGTTTTAATTACAATTTTATGGGGTACAATTTTGGACTATGTAGGTGGGGGTGAAGACAGCCTTTTTATTTTTTTAAAAAGGTTGTATTAGGGAGATACAGAATTCATATTTTCTAAAACCATCCAAGTTAGTCTGTTGGACATACCTTCATTAAAGAAGTGTTCAATTTAAATTTAGTTAGACTAAAGTTAGAAGGCGTTGTGTAAGTTTCTAAATGTTAGCTATCAATAGGCCTATTTGAATATCTGCCTTATTTTACTGTAAAAAAGAGCTTATAGAAGCATATGCCTATAATATTGATATAGCAATCATGCCTCTCACTCTATGCCCCCCCCCCCCCCCCCGAAATTTTCGCCTGGCTACGGCCTTGCATGCGAAATTCGAGAGTTGCCAGAGGTAGTAATGCCCTTAAGAGAGGATCGACCTCCAGTGTGTGATCTTTGCGATGCTCCCCTTAGTTGAACTACATTATGGTGGGGTGTCACAAATATGCACCTATTCGTCTGGCTCTTAATTTTAATGGTGACCTTCGTTTTTTACTATGTGACAGCGCGGATGGAGTCATATGTGTACTCCGTTTTATATGCCAGGCGAATCTTTTAAATTCCATTTGAGTCACTTTTATAAAGTGGCTCATTTGGATTTTATATCATATTGAGATTATTTTTAACATTTTTATATATTTTAATATGTTCATTTAGTAATTTTAACATATTGTATTTTAATATGTTTGTTTTGTCCTTTAAATGTATTTATATTTTAACATGTTTTGTAATTTTAAACGTGTTATATTTTAACTTGTTTTTTCAATTTCAACATGTTATTTTAACATCTTTTGTCATATATATATATATATATTATATATATATATATTATATATACTGTTCTTTTATAAGTTGTATTCACCTGCATATGCAGGTTAATTATTATGGCTCTCCCCTATGAGGGTTTTACTATGTTTTTTTTTATACTGTTCAAGGCCCTAATGATTTCACTGTGTCAGTGGGACTATAAACTATAATAATAATAAAAATAATAATATAGCACTTATGAACCCAGGGAGCAGGTTTGTGGTTTAAATCTCAGCCGATTGCTAAGGAAGATAAGTGTTTTCCTAATCTCCCTCCTCACAAGTGTGGGTGCACTTCCTCAAAGCTCTACCTCCACAGCGTAACTAAATGTTGATAATCTGAACGTAGAATAAGACACATTAATCTACGGCTTCCTTCTTGCACTTCACCATATATATGTTCAAACAAATAATAGGTTGATTAAAGTAAAGGCTGGAACTAATGTTGTTAAGTAACAAATATTTTATAATAAGTTACATTAAACTAATTAAAAAATATTTGTTACTTAAATTAACTGATTAAAACCTTGATTGATTGTTTAATTTACATTAATTTAGAGTGTAATTACAACATATCATATGCCTAAATTTAAATAACTACTATTATTGTTATTATTGTTACGATTGTTATTATTTGAAAACAATTCCATTTTTAGAAAATTCCAAGTTACTTATTACACTACTTATTCATGTATTCATACTCCCAGCCGTGATGCTAAAATGAAACCCTAGGTCTCTCTAACTACCCAATTTTATGCTAATTACACTGGTGTAATAATATAATGGTTTTACATCCGGCGGAACGATGTGAGTTTCTGTCTCTGTCAGACTGTGATGGTTTGTTCGATCATTAGTGATCAGGCTTCCGTGTCTGATTCAATACAGGCTGTCTACTAGTGTGTTTGGGGTGGAGGAAAATACCCCATCACCAGGATGTGGAAAGTAGGTCAATGGAGCATCCATTGATCTCTATAATATAACTGGAGTGACAAATTTCGAGCTGTCGTTACTTGATTCTATAAATAAATTGATGTACGCTAGTATTTTGGTAGCATAAAAGGTCTTCTAGAAGGGGCTTCCTACTACTGTTCTAGAAGACCTTTTATCCTGGCAAAATACTACTATACGGTAGCATACAAGTGCGAATTACGGGAGGGCACAGGGTGCACGTGCCCCCACTCCCCTTAGACTAATGGAAGTGGAGGGTGAGGGTTGTGGCGGCGACCAATGAGGCTGTATATTAATTTCTGGAGTGGAAGTATATTCTAAAATTAATATACAAGCTAATAGCCAACTTTAACTATATTGTAGCCTTACTTAGCAGAATTTAAACAACATGGGTAAATGCTACAAATGTATTACCTGTTATCTGATTTGTTTTTCCTTTAATGTAAATGTCTATTCACCCAAGTGTATTATAGTACTTAACTATTTCCAAATGATAGCACATTTATGCACCACAGACATATTTTCGCACAAGAACAATAAACTGTGAGATCTGCCCCATCAAAATCAAGCAGACAACGCTGTTGTCCTGAAAAGAGGTGTGTTTATGTAGTATAGAGATCACTGGGACATTAAGTCATGCTTTACTAATCACGCAAGTTTGAGTACATTTCCTCTAAATTCAAACTTCCTCATCCTCATTCGATTAGAGTCATTAGTAAATATTAGTATAGCTAGGTAGTAAGACGCTGTGCTAAAAAAAAAAGATCACGCTAGCCCTTAGACCAGAGATGAAAGAAAGTTGGTTTGAAGACGAAGCGGTGTAAGTATGGCTTGGGGGAAGGGGGAATAAGTGAGAGTGCCCAAGCTGGAGAGATTGTTGGAGTTGTTAAAGTTAGTCAACTTTCCATCAGGCAGGCAGGCAGGCAGTTGTAACCGCCAACAGCATGGTTACGTAGCTTTATGGTTCCTCGCTTATGTCTTTAGTAGTTTCTTTTACCTTTTTTACTATATGAGCACAGTCAGTGGAAGTAAAGTCAACTACGCTCACTCCTGGACAGTTTCTTAGCAATACGCAATCAAAGTGAGCATGGAATATATTGGTATGTGAGACAAGCATTGGGAATTGTTATGTGAAAAGTGAAATTGGGCCGTAAATCATTAAGGTGAGTGTATTACATTGTTGTAGCCAGTGTCTGATTCAATACTATTCCTTACTGTAGGGATCATTTATGAATAAATAAAATAATACCCACTCCGTTGGTCGAATGGTCTAGGGTGTCACTCTCAGTAGAGTGGACTACCGATTACGGAGATATCAAGGTTCAAATCCCGGTCGGATGCACTGAGAGTGTTTTTTTTCCTGAATGGTTTTACACTCTATCCACGCAAATGCTAGTACACTCGCTGAAAATTCAACTTTCCTTATCATGATTGATTAATGGTGTTTCCTCGAATATTAGAACAATGTTTTGTAAATTCTTACAGCTGCCAGGTTGTGTTATTTTGTATAGTCACTATTCTGTGACTAAAATAGTAAGTGGTAGGACTATATTTACTCACTCACGTAAGTAAGCGTTTTTAAAAAATTTATAGAATATTAATATTTTCCCCGCTTCAACCAGAGTTTTGACCTTGAGGATTGCAAATAAATTTGACACGCAAATGGTGAGGAGAAAGGAATTTTTGCCCTTCATTCCAAGTTCACGTTATAAATACAGGCTATGCAAGTAAGATGTTTTGGAATGATATTGTGTTTTGTTTGAGATGAAACACAAAGTAAGTTCACACTATACCTTCTCTATTAAGTTGAGCTGATACATCCAAATAATTTCAAAGGAGCTTCCTGTCCTAAAGCATTTTCTCTTTTATGTTGATTGTTGATTCTTTTGATAATGATGTTTGATATTCTTTAGATTTAAAAAGTTACCTAGACACGGGAATCGAACCAGGAACCTTCAGTTTAGTACGTCATTACTGTAACCACTGAACTGTAGGCCTACAGGACTAGTCCTGTGCCCAGGGTAATTCTTCACTCACATTTTAAGGCAGAGTCTGTGATGGACGCGTGGAAGAAGTGAACAATGACCCCAGACACGGGACAACTTGAGGATAGCTCAGTCCTGCAATAGGTCCTGGGTTCGATTCCCGTGTCTAGGTGTAATTTTTCAAATTAAAGAGTCGGATATTTAGATGTGGCTATAACCGTAATTAACAAATATAATAGCTTGGCTATTCGACCCATCATGATGTTTGAGTTGAAGAGAGACAAACGTAATAGTTAGTATCAATAGTAGTAGTACGAAACACGGGCATATTCATTTTATATTTTACAAGTTGGTGGAGGGGGAGGGGGGGGGGGGGTTGAGGGTGAAAACTATAGTTAATCCTGGCGAAAAAAACTTGAAAATAATCCCCCCCCCCTTGTTTTTTCCCTCTTCATGGATTCACACTTTGTCAGAAAAGGATTCGACGTACTTGATTACATTTTGAATTGTAAATTTCAAAATATTCCAAATTTAAATGAGTTACCTATAATAAGTCGATGTATAAATAATCCAAGCATTTTTTTCCCCGTCATATACAATGATGAAACAGTGAAACAAAATTAATGTCTATATTAAAATATAATTTTACTTGCTCCTTAGCCCAACACCATACTGAGAGCTCCTAGAAATATATAAACTCTTTTAACTTAGTAGGAATCAGCTGGTTCGTTACCAGGTTTCGGTGGTCACTCTAGCAATAGACTAAATTGCCGACGATGTTGTGTTAGGTGTTTGAATCTCAGTTGGATGTACTGAGGTTTCTTTAACTAAATGGTTTTTTCACTCTTCCTCCACTCATATGCGAGTACACATCCTCTAAAACTCGACCTTCCTCATCCCTAACACACTAGCGTGATTAGTATCCAAACGGATAGTAAAGTGCGGGTCTAAAAAACAAGATTCGTGGGTTCTGAGTCTTTGTCCACTATGAGCTGTTTGATTGGGGGCTCTTTAAGAATCACAGTGACACCGTGGGTCAGTTACCACCCTCACCCCGCTATTCCCACCTCATCATCTCCTCTTATCGCCATTGGTAACAAGTATGAGACGACTGAATGGTCTTAAACATACTTCATAAATAAAAAGTCTTATTTGTATCCATTTTCATTATATCCATAAAATTCTGAATTGTATCCATTTAATTGCGGTGCCACATTGCTGGTAGATGGCAGCAGCAGAGACTCTACTTAGCTCACTACATATTTGCTAAAGAGCAGAACTATCATTGTGTTAATATAAAAAAATATATAAATTTCTACCTATTGGTTTATTATTACTATTATTATTATTACTAGCACTGCGTCTTACTATCCGTTCGGGTTGTACGCACTTACGCTAATGTGTAATGGTAGGGTGATTGTGAGATGAAATGAAGGACCTACAGTTTAACGTGGGATCCGAACCACGGTGGAGGCCTGGTATTCCCCACATTCACAAGATGTCTTGTCAGAGGGGAAGGAAGGGTTTGGTAATCAGATAAATCTGTACCGGGACCGAGGATTGAACCCCGGACCCCAGCACAGAGGTCCGACATCTTACCCCTAGACCGTCAGGTCACCAAGTTTTGTTATAAAAGAATAATAAAATGGTACTTTACAAATGAGTGATTTTTAAAAATAATTATGATTTATTTTAAAGTATATGGCGAAGCACTTACTAAAATAAATTAATTTAAGGGTAATTTACAGATGTCAGTCTTAGGACTGACAGTATGCATCAGTATTTACAACGAGACCGAACATGGTCAGTCTTCGTGTCATTATTTTCATCAGTCCCATCTCTTGCACGCCCTACGACTAAGTGGCGATTATTTTATTGAAAAACATATTTTTATCCAATTAAGACAACCTGGACACGTGAATCAAACCCCGGACCCTTGGCTTTGCGCGCAAATGCTCTACCGCTCAGGTGAATAAACTTGGCCCCAGCCATGAAAGCCTTAATGACCTCACCTATTACAATCGTTAGTGCTGCTCAATAAACAACATATTTCGTTAGTGCTACATTTTGTGGAAGATAAAAACCAAAATCAATGGGTGGGGCCAAGATGCCGTCAACCAACTTGGCCTCGCCCAATGATTTTGGCTTATAACTTCCACGAAAATGTAGCACTAACGGATATATATTTTTTAGTTTACAGAGCAGCACTAACGATTGTAATAGGTGAGGTCATTAAGGCTTTCATGGCTGGGGCCAAGTTATTCACCTGAGCGGTAGAGCATTTGCGCTCAAAGCCAAGGGTCCGGGGTTTGATTCACGTGTCCAGGTTGTCTTAATTTTTTTTATAATATTTAGCACCGCGTCTTACTACCCGTTCGGGTTATACGCTTTAAGTACTAATTACGCTATTGGATTAGGAATTGGGAAGGTTGAATTGGAGGAAGTGAACCGCATTTGCGTGGAGGGGGAGTGGAAAACCACCCCCAGTTCACCCGACCGAGATTCGAACCATGATCTCCTCGTCCTCAGCAGTCGAGCTCAACACAAGCGCCACCGAGGCGGGTTTGTCTTAATTGATTAAAAATATGTTTTTCAATAAAATAATCGCCACTTAGTCGTAGGGCGTGCAAGAGATGGGACTGATGAAAATAATGACACGAAGACTGACCATGTTCGGTTCTCGTTGTAAATACTGATGCATACTGTCAGTCCTAAGACTGACATCTGTAAATTACCCTTAAATTAATATTCGGATGGACACCTACTTTATAAGAACGATAAAGTTGTTTAATTTATTGCTTAGAAAATATGCATAGTAACAGCATGCGGTTTTTTGTATTATATTAAACTTGTAAATTTAAAATGAACTATTAATAAACAAGTTACAAGTTAATATTTACTTTTTTACAATAAGACGTAATTTCTATTAAATTAAAATTAAATAAAACATGAAATACAAGAATATACTTTCGAAGTTATAATATTATTATAGAGAATAAGATAATGTTCTATCATAAACGACGAATATTTATAATACTATAATTTTAACAAAATTTGATATTTTCCAATTAAATCATGGCTAAACTGTTGAACAAGTTCATTAGCTTTACTGGTAGATTGCTCTGTCTTCGGAAGCACCTCTCCCTCTCATCCCATCCCCTTTTTGGTATTCACTATCTTTTCATCTTTTTTTTCTTTTCTGTAAACCCCGCTACTCCTCCCGTCACTCAATCCATTTATATTATGTATATATCCTGTTCAGTTAAGGGTCCGGTCAATGGTCGTTGGAAGTGAAGAGTCACGTCAGCGCCAGCCCCAATTAACGGTAGCAGAAGAAAGCAATTGAGTTTTACTTTGTCTCGGTGGCTCAGTCAAATCTACAGTGTTGCCAGAGCTATCGGCACTTTAGAGTCCAAAACTTGTACAAAGTCTTGACTGGGCTGTTAGGGGCAATAACCTAAGATGGCCCCAAAATTTAGAAGGCATTGCATTTGTCAACGGGCCCTTGTGCTTTCATTGACATTCATCCTGGCCTTAGCATAAACAAATTGGAAGTTTTCAGGCTCTCACATAATATGCCAATTCGTAATAAAATTGGGGTATAGTCTGGTTGCCAGTGATGGGGAGGTTGGGCTTCAAATACCGGCTGGGTGTATGCCCACAAAGAATGTTTTATAAGGTTTTCCACTCTATCTTCACACAAATGTGGTTACATTTTTCTAAAATTTACTTTACTATTCCCAAACCCTATTAATTCTTTTAAATGAGAATAATCAGACAAGTAGCTGTACACAATACAATAGGAACAATAAAATATTAAAGTGATAAACAAAAGTCTCCCGGAAAGTAGAAACGGTACCATGCCAAAAACTGAGAATAAAACATTAAATTAAAAAATTTAAATTTAAAAAAATAAATACAATTGTATTTGTATCAATACATTATTACATTAAAAAACATGAAATAATAGTTAAATGGGGGATTTATTTTAAAACAACATTTTATTGAAAAAATAATAATAACACAATATTTAAAAAAAAATTGTCATTGCTTGGATATTACTCCCGACACAGATTAAAAGCCACAATTACTATACATTGGTAATATTATTTAAATGCTAAAGCAATCAAAATAAATTACACAAAGAAAATATCGATCATTCATAAATAAGGGGTTGCCTTGTAACATAATTATTGTTGGTATTTATCTACACTAGTACGCTTGGAGGTTTATGTAGGTGATGGAACTGACAAAGAGATCCCTGTAATCCAATAAATACAACAGTTGGCGAGTAGAGCTGAACGACCAGGGCTCAAACCCCCGTTTGTGTGTCATTTTTCTATCTTTACACAATCGTTCCATCAGAATGTAATCTTAAAACATATATGCTTTAATTCAAAATAGTATCAAATACTATATCGGGATTCTAAATTTTAAGCTTAGGCCAGGGAATATGTCTTTATAAACTCTTGGATTACGTGAATATGAAAGCTATCAACGGTTTCAACAGGAAATAAGCGTATAACCTGGAAAAGGAAAGTAAGACGACGTGCTAAATATGAGCAAATAATGTATAAACAAAAGTATAGAAAAATGTATAATAGTGCGAATGAAGTATTACTTACACACTCCTGAGAGCCAGGAAAAGGGGAGAAATTCAGGAACAACTTAAAAATACGGGAAATTTGTTAGTTAACATTAATTGAATTTTATTTTTATTTTAGTGAGCTTTTGTGGGAGTAAAAAAGCTAACTGAATAAATTTCGTATTTTTCCTCCTTCCACACCCTTTCCCTTCTATACCGCTTTTTCTTCCTGAAAAATAGTGATTTTTTGAGGGGGACTGCCAAAATTAAATCACTCGTTCTAAACACAATTTCATTGGGGCCTCACTAATCAATTTTATAAAGAATAAGGTTTTCATTTCTATATACTCTCATTAAGTTTTCCGATTAAAATAAGAATTTCCCTTTTATAAAACCTGGAAAAAATAAAGAATTTTCTGGTTAAAAAAATAGTGGTAGCCCTGAAATAAAAACAAATCAGTATAATTCATAATAAGTAAATAGAGATTGAAAACATTATTGTTTTAAAACAACATATAGTCCAAAGGTTTAAATGAAATTAAAGTAAAAAAGGGTGGGATAATATACAAAAAATTATAAACAGTTAATTACATATTTTTAACATGTGTTTTTTCAATTAATCAAAAACTGGCCCAATTAATTAATCAAAATAATAAAGGCTACCAAACTAATTTTCCCAGGCGTATAAAAACATACAGTAGTTAGCAAGCTATTTACAAACATGCACGGGCATTCACCAAAAATAAATAATAAAATGGTTTTTAAATAAACTCTGTAAGGCTAAATTAAAGCCGCAATCCCTTTAAAAAAGTGTGAGAGGCTCTCTGATTTTTTTAAGGCCTCGTGGGTTTTTTCGAGGATCAATCATCTCATTAAGTAGGGATTACATATAAAAAATGTGAAAATTTTGACCTTAATATTTTGGTTCCCAAAAGTTTTTTTGATCAACATGAATTTTCTGCAGCAGCATACCCAGGGGTGTCCCAAAATAAAAAAACACAGTATTCCCCGCCCTGTCACATTTTAACTGAGTTTTTGCACTTGGTACAATGGGATTGATGGTCAGGTTTTGGTGGTTTGATCCCGGTCGTGTGTACGAGGATGTTTTTACCCAGATAGTTTCCCATTCTCCACTAACAACTCCCTTGAATTCAACCTTTCCTCATCCTTAACCAATTAGCATAGTTTTGTACATAAGCGTATAACCCAGTGAGCAGTAAGACGCGGTGCTAAAAAAAACTATTGTCATTCCTGATTGTAGAGATGTTCTAATTTATATGTATTTTTACATGCTTTAATTAATCTTTTGGTAATTTTAAACAGGGGTTTTGTTAAATTATAATAAGTTTTGTAAACGGACTAACCAACATTTTTATTTATTCCTCATACAACTGTTGAAATGAGAAGATAATAATATAAATTTCAAATTAATCTATACCTTATCTACTTACAAGGTTGGAAAAAACCATCTTCCTAATGAGCCGTTGCTACTAAACTGGAATGGTGACATCAGTGAAGCGGTAGCTAGAGTTTGTAAATAAAGGTTAATTGTTTTAGAAAATGCAGTGTAATTTTTGTGGTTTTGCGTTGCAAAACTTTTAGTTTCCGCTTGTCAAGTGGGTGTTTGTTTAGTTCGTGCTAATTAATTTTTCTTGTTTTTTTGGGGCTTTTTTTTTTTTTTTTTAAATTTAAATTAATCTTTGGGCATTTTTAATGTGATTCTAGTAAGTTTATTTTTTAACTTTTTGGGGGCATCAAAATTCGGGTCGCGCTAAATTTTGAAAAACTTTTTCAAAAAAGTGCGTTTAAACACGGTTGTTTAATTTTTTTATCAGTAAGAAATTTTATCCAATTACCCAGTTATTAGAAGTTCAAACTCATTAAAAAACACCCAAGTGATGTGAGTCAAAAAGCCTTAAGACTCGACCATCCATGTAACTACCCGTAACTAAATACTTTTTTAATAACACAATGGATGGAGGCAAAGTTTCAAAGGAAATGTACCAGTATATGCTTGGGGGGGGTGATAAATATTTACAAATAAAACTATCCATAGTGAGCTGGGATTTAACCTTGAAACTCCCATAACCAAAAATTGTAAAGTAAGCCTAAGCTTCTAGGCCACCGACACCGGGGTTTGGGGTTCAAAAATTAGGTCAATAATTTTTATCAATAGCTAAATAAACTAATAAACTTCCTGCCAAAAACCCAAATAATGGGAATATATTGTGTCCAGAAATAATATTTTAACTTTGCTTTTTTTTTTAAAAATTCTAAAGTGTATTTAATTAACTTTCTTTAAATGTTCAAAAATAATTTTACGCCGCTTCTTTCGCGGTGCACTTAAAAGAATTTGGTTTTGTTTCCCATTTTTTCAATACAAAGAAAATTTAATTTCACGTTTGTGATGTTCTTGTGGTTAGCCCGAAAATGTGCTAGACATGTTGCATAGAAGAAAGTTAATCATTTAAAATAAATACTTCGAAAAATACTTTACAGTAATGATAACATTTTTAATTTAAAATGTACCGGTGGTTCAGATTGAATGCCAACACACTCAGGCAGATACATTGATTCCTAATGGTTTAATTTTTAAAAACATTTTTAAAACACAATTTTAAAGATTCAAAATGTTGTAAGAAATGATTTCTCTCTTCTTCTCTTTGAAAAACGATCGTGGCAACGCTGTAGATGAAAGGACAGTGGGACAGTTGCCAGCAGGTACACATAGTCCTTGTTTGACAACAAACAGCGTTACACTACGGCTACCAAACTGTTTAAAATTTTAATTCTTAAAATAATGTTTTAAAGTCAGTATTAAACTAATAAATTATAAAAAAAATAACTAAAATTCAGAGAGAAAAATATTACCTAGCCTTGTGATTTCTTCTTTTCCAAAATTAATACCTACATCCATATTAATCTAATTAAAGTAATTATTTATTTAAAAGATATAAAAAAAAACTAATAGAGCAATAAATAAAAATTCTAATCTAAGAAAATTTAAGTAAAATTAGTTTGCTTTTATAGTTAAAATTCAATTTTGAATATATCACTTAATGAAGTCATTATAAGGAAAATAGTGAAAATATGATAGTTTTCATTGATAATTTAATTTTAATATGATTAGTAAATGTTTAATAGAGTCTTCTTTCTAGATAATATAAATATCTTTTCATTGGTGAAAACCGATTTCAAATCTACAGAACGGTTTTGTCACAATTTTTTATTATTACCCTTTGTTTTGATGGGTAAACAAGTGTTGACCGTCCACTTTAACAAAAAGACCCAAAAAGTTTAATGCAAACTCTATGAATGCACAAGGAAATAAATCAAACGCCCCAATTTACAAGTGGAAACTAAAAAGGTTATTATAATGCAAAACCCCAATCAAACTTGCATTCCGTTTAAAACTTAACCTTCATTTAATATTTTTTTTTTGTGGGAATTTTTCCGTTGTGAGCTTTTTTCCTGTGAGTATCTATTAACTTTGGGGTTTTTTCTGTGCGGAATTTTCATTTGCGCTTTTTTTCCGGTCACCACAAGCAGTGTTGCGACTGAGCATAGTGCCTTCAGACGGCGGGTTTCAACGGCAGGCCCCTCCGTGACAAGACGCTTGTTAAAATGGTATTCAAATATTCGTGAGAGGGGTGCATATACGATCAGAGGAAAGGCCATTCAGGGCGGTCGATCTGTCAGTGTGAAGGTTGCACGCTGACCTTAAGAAAGTCCGTGCGCAGAGCTTAGCCGGGAGTTTGAGTCAGCGAAACCAACCTATGGGAATTCTGGACGCGTTGGGCTTTTTTTGGGAAAAATGCTAAGTATGCCCCGGACACGAGAGGGAGGGAAAAACCCGAATTTCTTAATTTAGAACGAGAGTGTTTGAGTTTTTTCTTTCTTTATGACACTATTTCATGTCCATTATTCTTTGATATTCACTATACATGTAAATAATCATGGAGGTATTATTATTTATGGACACCCGAAAAGTTTCTATTTTTGTACACGCAAAAGGTGACCGGGGGAAAAAAAAAAAAACGCAAAAAAAAAAAAGCGCACATGAAAAATT
The DNA here is from genome assembly GCA_039000515.1 of Timema cristinae. Lineage (NCBI taxonomy): Eukaryota > Metazoa > Arthropoda > Insecta > Phasmatodea > Timematidae > Timema > Timema cristinae. The sequence continues at coordinate 9,388 of JBCFYV010000869.1, read as the reverse complement.
CCGCCAAAGATAAAAACCCCCGGTCATAAATACTCAAAGGAAAAAATGCTTACCGGAAAAAATCTCACCGAAAAAATGCCACAAGGAAAAATGCCCAATGGAAAAATGTCCCAAAAGAAAAATGCCCCCATGGAAAAAAGCCCTCACGTAAAAATTGCCCTAAGAATAAATACTCAAATAAAAAATTACAGAAAAAGCCCACAAAGGAAAAAATCCCACCATGGAAAAAAATGGAAAAATGGAAAAATTCCCACACGAAAAAAAATAATATATAAATCAAGGCTAATTTTTTTAAAGGGAATGCAAGTTTTTGATTGGGGTTTTGCATTATAATAACCCTTAAGTTTCCATTGGAAAAAATTTAGCGTTTGATTTATTCTTGTGATTCATGAGTTTGGGATTCACTTTTTTGGGGTTTTTTTGTTAATTTAAAGTAATTTTTTGGAAATTTTTAGTTTCATTTTATGGATAATTTTTTACACATTTTAGGTATCAAAATTGGCCCCCGGAAAAACAACAAATGTTTTGGGTTTAAATAAAATAAAAAAATATTTAAAAAAGAGATATTTAATGGTTGTTAACATTTTAATTAAATTTACATTGGTGTAGTTTATAATAGGCTACATACTACATAACATAAAATAAATACTTTTTCTCAAAAGTTTTAATGGAAGTCGACATTTAATACGAAGTGTTGATCTTAGGACCCAATATCAATATTTTATATTCTCGACTACTTAAGGTAGAGCAAGTATTGTGATCATTATAATAAAAATAGAAACTCAGTTTTGAGAATGTCGAGTTTCCGATCCTCAGAATCCGAAAAGATTTTTCGCATATGCGTTCGTCGTCTGTCAATCTGTACTCGGGCTAGAGCCTAAATTTTTAACTGATTGGGTGACTCGGTATCTAGTGCTTCATACGTTTACCCGAATAAATTTTGTAATTGATATCCAACTTAAAATTAAAGGTAGTTTATAAGTAAGTCTCTCAAGAAGTCGATGTTTTCCCTTTAACCTCTTAGGGTAAGTTTTGTACACACAGGGGTGAATCCAGGATTTTCGTGAGGGCTGGGAGGGACGTGGTGCTCCCATGGGATCGAGTCGAGGGTGTGGGGGCTTCAAGAAATTTTGACATAAAAATACTTGAAACTTTGAGAGGAAATTTTCGAGTAATTTTTCAGTGTAACGCTAAACTTGAGAATAATTCTCTAATAGAGGGTATTATAACACGAAATTTGCGATTTACTATTGAAATTTATTAAAAGCAAATAATATACATATTTAGTGATTTATTAAGAGGGAAATAAGTTTAAACATTATTACCAATTATTACGTTATGTGTGTGGTATTATTCAAAGATTTGTTTAAACACGTTATTTAAAAATAATTTATTTTAAAGATCTTTATTTATTATTAATATTGAAATAATAATAGTAAATATGATAAAATAAATTTAAACCTAAACAATGTTTGTGCAACAAGGTAGATACACACAACTTAAATTTGGTGGTTTCATTAATGTCCATTTTCACCATTTTAATACTTAATGTGATTGTTTTAAGTATTTATAATAATTACCGTATATTATCGTTTAATAATATTACCAAAACAATTTAAAAAATGAAATCTGGTTTGTAGATAGTATTACGTGACTAATAAAACTAGTAATGACTTTAACATTGTTTAATTGTTTCTGAAGGGGGCAACCCCCCCCCCCTCTTGGATCCACCTCTTTACAGCAATGATTTATCTCTCTCTTTTTATACTCAATTGTCAATAATTACCTATTTTATTGGTCAAAATTTTAAAAAGAGAAATTTAATAGCAATGCGATAACCATAAGATGTGCATCTCCTAATAAAATGTCGAATATTTTAACTGGAAGTCAAGTTTTAATACGAAGTGTTGACCTTGGAGACCACATTATCGATATTTTTTATTGGTCCAGAATGTACAAATGAAGACGTTAATTCTTTAGAAATAAAATTATAAAATTTAAAATCGTAGAGTCAAAAAAGTGTTTGTAATTATGGCACAATTGTTTCCGGGTTCGCTAGTGTATATATATTTACGAATTTTGAGTAAATATTTACATTTTTAAACACTAGAGCGAGAAAAGTCGTGCGTAGGTTCCATACTATTTATTTTTTAGTGACATACATACCACAGATACCAATTTGGAACAAAATCATTTGAGACGCTTTCAAAATATTTCGAATTTCTAAAATTACTCATCAGTATATTTCCCTTCTACTAATTTTCACCCAAAACCAAACATTAAAGGTGTTGTCTCACTTATTTGGGAGGTTAAACATAGTCGTATACATCAATTTCAATCAAAATCGTTTAAAGCATTTTCGAAATTGAAATTAAAAAAAAAGCATTCATCACCCTTAATTTGTGGGCTAGGGTGAAAACGAAAAAAAAAAAAAATCGAACGGAGGTATAAACTTGTAAAAATTAAATATCAAGTTTGAGCACATACACAGACAGACAGACAAGGAGACTGACAGAATTGTAAAATGCAGTTTTTTTTTGTTTAATTTTTTATTTCGATTTCGATTTTTTCACGATTACAATACTTTCTCTTTTGATGAGAAAGTAAAAATGAATGGGGCATTTGTCTCTAATGACATTTTTCCGTGTGGCACTTTTAGTGTGAGCTTTTTTCCAGTGAGCATTTTCCGTTTGAATATTTTTTCTGTGGGCATTTTTCCGTGTGGGCTTTTTTCCTGTGAGCATTTATGGTTGTGGGTTTTTTTCTGTGCGGGGTTTTTGTGTGCGCTTCTTTCACCTGCGCTTTTTTTCCTAGAATCGCTTGTTTTAAAGCGAATTCCCCGCGCACAAGCTACGTTTCTGCAAAGGTCATCGCCATTTTATTTAAACCCTTTGCTCCCCACCTACTAGCCCACCCCGGGTAAGGGGGAATAGTGCTTTATTCAAAATATAATTCACGTTCTTTTCAAATTTTACACCAATATGCAATTGCGAAATTTTAAACCACTAAAAAACTATGCTCGTTTTTTAAATCACTTTTGGGGATATTCCATGAACCCCCTTTTTTTTTAAAAATTTTCACCTCTTGAAACTGGGGCTGGGGGCTACGCTTACCCCGACCGTTTCGTCTTTGACTTTCCCAGTGAAAGGGGAGCAGGGGGTTTAATAATATTTAAAAGTTTATTTTAAAATTTTCAAACTTTTTTAAAAATTCACCCCAAAGAAATTAAACTATTTTTTTAATTATATCCATTTTTAATGTATTAAGTTTTTTGGTTTTCCCCTTTCCGCTCGTGAAAGTGCTTGAAAGTTCTCCCAATTTCGGATATAAAAAAGGGGAAACACTTGTTTTTCTACAATTTCATCGTCAAAAAAAACCCAAAAATCTGAAAAAATTTAAAATAATATTTGTTTTTACTTTTAATATTATTTTTAATATACAAAAATTTGGTGCAAATTATTTTTTATTATTATTTTAAAGATTTTTTACTACTTCACCTTTATTTCCCTGGACTGCTGCAAGAAAAGGTTGGTCCTTTTTCCAAAAAGGGAGTCCCCCGTTAGTCAATTTTATGTTAATTTGTAATTGCGCTTTAGCTTTTGAAAATTTTGGCTCATTATCTAGGCTTTTTTATTGCAGGGCCCTTTGTCCCTAAAGAGAAATTTACAATAATGAATTAACGTGTTTTTCCGTGATGTCGCTGATTTTAAATGGCAAAATTTTTCCCAAAAAATTTTTAAAGTGGTAAGTCTCTTCATTCCTTAAATTTTTTTCCTTTTAAAGGGAAAAATACTCTGCTCCCCCAGTGTTTTCTTTCCCAAATTTGGTTCCTTGGACTTCGGAAAGGGAGAAAGTTTGTTTTTGGGCGATTTCATTTTTTTTACTAGTTTTTCCACCCAGCGTCCATGCAAGGGGGTTTTTTCCTTCCTCCAAAAAACCCATAGCCCTTTGGTCAGGCCCCATGAAAATTTTTCTTCCTTCTTAAAAGGGGGGGTTTTTTTTCCTTTCATCGTAAATTTTCTGGGGCCTTTTACTTGCACATTTAAATTGTTGGGAGACCTCTTACATGCCTCCCTTTTTTTTTAAAAGAGTTTAAAAATTTTAAAATTTTGAAAATTTTACCCGGATAAAGTAGAAAATCACTCATCAAACCCAAAAACATTTAAAAAAAAACTATTTGTTAAATAATATAAATTTTCTATGTTTGAAAAGTATTAAAACATTGTTTATCCCTTTGGTTTTTGTCCCCAATCATTTTTTTTGTGTACCCATTTTAAAGGTATTTTTTTGATGTATTATGAGAAACAAACAGAGGGGCCCCCACAAGTGTTTTTTGTACGACCCCTCAGAGAATAGTTAAATTTTTTTCCCCGTTGATAAATGTGTTCACTACACTGTTAAAAGGGGCTCAAAAGGAATTGTTGGTAAAAATTCAAAATTAAACTTGTGCTAAGGGGAGATACTCGCCGCCCCAGAAAATAAGTATCTCATCCAAAAATTTTACACCCCTTTGAAAATTTCAGGTACGGGGGTTTTCCCCGGGTTTTTCTTTAGTACCAAGTACAAAAGTACCCCTCTTGAGTTTATTTAATCGTAAACAGATAGGGGTTTTATTTCCGTTTTTTTCGATAGTAAATTTTCCTTTGTATTGTGATCTTAAATTGTTCTACTGAATTTTTTCAATCGGTTCCCAAACCTTGAAAAATGGATAACCAGATTTTGTTTGTTTCGAAAAAATCAGTATTTTTTTACAATTAAATTTCCCCAACAATGAAATTTTTGCACTGATTTTTTTGACTGCCAAAATTTTTTTAGATGGGGAAGGATTTCTCCCAATCCGCTTTGTGACGGGTACTGTGGGCCCCCCTAAATCAATGCGAAATTTAAAAATATAAATATTTTTTGATTTTTTAAAATGTCCCAAATTTGGGTTTCCCCGTTGTCAAATATATAAAAACAAAAAGGGTTTTTGGGAATTATTTTTTGCTTGAAAAAAAATATTCTCAAGGGGAGAATTTAAAAATATTTACTGTTAAATGATTTTCTGTTTTTTTTAATTTCACAAAAAGGTTTTTTGTTTTAAAAAAATTTTTTTCTAAAGCAAAAAAAGGAAAAAAATTTAAATTTTGTTGAATTTTGGATTAATGTGAAGAATTTAGAAGATAAAAAAATTGAGAATTTTTTGAGCAATTTTAAAAAAATTGCTATTTTCCTCTTTTTTTAACCCTATTATAGCCACCCCTTTTTTTTTAAACCCATTAATAGTAAAATTTCTTTTCCCATTAAGCTTGTTTTTAAATTCAATCCCCTGCAAAACTCTTTCTTTGCCCGAAAAACCTTTTTGAAATTTTCAGCTTCCTTGCTTGGTTTTTCACTTTTATTCCCAAATTTAAAAAAAAATTTTTATGGTTTTCCCTTCTTCTAAATTTTTTCGCCCTTTTTTTTGGCGCAAACTGAACAGTATATGTTAAAAGGAATTCCCATAAACAAACCCTTTTTTTTTTTTTGTGCCCTACAATACTCGACTGAAATATGATAAAAAAGTCAAATATAAAACAAAACAATTGAGTTTATTATTGGGGGTCACCAAAATTAATAAAATTAATTAAAAAATATTTTTTTTAAATTAGCTACAAAATTAAAACCCTAAAGTTTAAACCTTTTGTTTGGGCTTGGGAGTTTTAAAATTTTTGCACCAAAAAAGGGCCCCAAAACCAATACCCCTCACAAGTTGGGAAAACCATTTCCCTTTTCAAATTATTTTTTCTTTTTTTCTTTTTTTTTGTTTTTTTTTTTTCCCACCCCCTTTTTCCCTAGTAGCCACGCCGGGCCATGAATTGCAAGAGCAACCCTTTTTTTTTTACTTTAAAACGATTAAACTTGGACAAATTTTTTCATTGTTTTTTTGTCAAGGGGCAAAAAGCAAATTTTAGCAATTGACAAAATTTCCCTTCCCCGTAGTATTATACCATTACAGCGCGCTATTTATGTCCCTGTGTTTTGTCGCATTGTCTTCGGAGGGAAAAATTCAACTCTATTTTACACATTTTATATTTAAACGTACAAATTGTTTCAAAACCATTTCGTCTTTCTTTAGTTGGATACATATTCATAAAGTTACAATTAGTCTATTTTCATGGTCTGTTTCCAATATAGTGCGAAACAAATGTCCGATATCAACTTTACGTCGTCCAAATATTTGGTAAACCATCTATATTTGAGGAGGTATGGTCAGTTGAATTATCAATCACTAATGATGGTAGGGACATAGACGTCTCCTGTTTCAAAAATTGTATTTGAGAAGTCAAGGTTGTAACTGTAAAAAAACGCACAGCAACAATGTATATAATATTTTAAAGTAGGTTAAGAGGAAGTGAACACGCATTTGCGTGGAGAGAAGATTAAAATCCCACACTAATAAATAAGTTCCCCCAATCATTATTCGATTCTTGACCTCCTCATTGCGTCAAAAGTGATCGAGCTCAATTCGAGACTAGCGCGTTAATTTTTCTCAGCTACTGGACGGGTTTTAGTGTTGTTAGCACACTCAATGCTTATCTAGTAGATCTAGGTTTTAACTTATTACCCAGATGGCCCAAGAAAAATTTTTACATTTTCTTATCTACTTAAACTAAATTAATGTTAACGAAGTGCCTATAAATTCTACCTCATCACTATTGGGCAGGTAAGCCCACAATTGATTAATTATAATTAAATCATTGGATGATATATGGTCTCAGATAGAAGCCTTGAAGCTGTGTTAAATTCACTATGTTGGAAAATGTCAACCTGGACACGGGAATCCAAACTGGGAATTTTGGCTATACGTGCCAATGCTCTTATCACTGAGCTAACCAGGTACTTCTAAAATCCAGAGTAGATCAAATTTTACCTATTGCCGTTTACAGACGGATCCAAATTTAAATTGCATCAGGATGTTTTGTTGGTTATACAAGAAACACATGCTAGTAGATTGGGATGGCCACCTGTCACAGGCTGGGATGGGTTGGATTTGGTCACGTGACCACGCCTCCTCGCTCTCTAATTGCCTGTTGGTTTCCCCCCTCCCCTCCCGCCCTTCTCGTCCTTCTCCTGACCACATTTCCCAAGTGCTGATTACGTCCTCTCCTGCAACCCTCTTTTTTACAACCCTCCCCTACCACCCCTCGCCTACCAACCCGGAAATGTTAGTTCTTGATGATTTAATTATTAATGATTGTTATTTGATTTTTGGCTAGGATTGAGGTGTTGGAGTTTTTATTCATTGATTAAGGCGTTTTAGTTTATTTATTTGTTTTTTAGTATCTTGCACTATGGCTGTCGGGGTAGATCCTCCGTCACAAAGCTCTGTCGGACTGTCCCGGAACAGGCACCACGAACCTCTCCTGACGACCGTTTGGGGTATAGAGTGTGATAAATGGTTCCCCTGCCTTGAGGACCCCCCCCCCCCCCTATTTAGAGGTATGTGTCGCAACGCTGGCACCAGTCTGGCGGGTTGACAAGACAAGGCAGGACAAGAATAGATCGCGATGGCGCAATGGGTTTTCCCTGGCACCAGTATGTCGGACCAACAGACGAGTTGAGACAAGAATAGATACTGAGGTCATTGCCCGGGCAACGGGGGTTTTCCCTGGCGTCAGCTTGACGGCTCAACAAGACGAGTCGAGACAAGAATAGATCGTGAACTAGGTCAGTGTGTCTCAACCCCTTGGGTTTTCCCTGGCCAGTATGTCGGCCCGACAAGACGAGTTGAGACAAAGAATAGATATTGAGGTCATTGACCGAGGCATGGGTTTTCCCTGGCGCCGGTTTGGCGGGCTGACAAGACAAGTCGAGACAAGAATAGATCGTGACCCTGTTCTTCTTCTCGTACCATGTGACGTCGAATGAGGGAGGGAGAGGGTGGCTATAAAGAGGGGCGCCCACTTGGTTGTCTATTTATAAGCGTTTGAAGAGCGGTTCAAGATAGACAAGTCACAGCAGCTGGTAAATATTGTCGACGCCATGCAGACCGTAAAATTGTGTGATCTAACCGTAGATCAAACGTACTCGATGATTAAATTAAAAGCGGTCAATACAAAGTTCGGGAGACGCCTAATAGCCTATCTAGACGGTGAGTTTTGTGTATCTTTACCCTGTCGTTTTGGTACTCTAACAGATGAAGACGTTGTGTTAGCTTAATAAAGAAAAACTGGTATTTACCTGCGCTGGAGTAAAACCCGGTTAACCTACCATTGTGAACTTTGAATTTGTTTAAGAGACGGTGCAGTTTAACAACGACAACATCAGGCAGCGGAGCGGTTAATACATGTGCATCGTAGACCCTACAGCACGTTTAGCACTCAGGTATGCTCACTATGCTTTGAACCGGCTATATTAATTTAATGTTTGTGGGCCATACGATTGAGGGGCGTGCCTATATAACTGTAGAGAATTTTCACAGTGTGGCGGTTTAATGATAGACATGTAATTTACAAAGTAGAGGAGCGAGGCTATATCGAGTTTTGCGACTCTACCTGTCACACGATAAGAGCGATGGAAGTACTACCCTACGAGAGAATCTAGGAAACTTACATGTGTGATATGACGTACGCCCTGTATAATTTCCCCAAAGGAGACGTTGTGGCTGTGTTGCCCAGGCCACCACCACCACCTTCCGAGCTCCACACCACCCACCACCGTCCTTCACGACGCCACACCTCCGCCCCAGAGTCACAGGCTTACCCGCCCCCAAGTTCCCACCACCAGAGTCGTCTACCTACCAAGCATCAGAGTCGCCCGAGTACCCGCCACCAGAGTCGTCTACCTACCCGTCAGTAGAGTCACCTGCGTGCCCACCACCGGAGGAGGTAAAGTCCGAAGAACCCGTAAAATTTTGAGGATTTAACAATGTACCTAAATTATTCAAATGTTAAAATTATAGGTGAAACGCCCAACGGACTACATACTCGGTCTGGGCAGTTTCAGTAACGTTTTCCTTCCAAATTCAATCTATTATTTGGATTGTAAGCGATTTTTAAAACTAAAGCACGTTGTATGATATATCTCAGAGGACAAAGTGTGATGTTTAAACGTGAATTAATAAATAGACGTGCTCAGGAGTAAGTCAGTTTGTGGTATACTGGGCACCCATTAATCACCATTTTAATGGATTCTGAGATGACAGGATGGGGTTAGGAGGGGGATGGGGTGATAGGAAGGGTTGTAGCACATGATGGTGGCCGAGGGATGGAGGGGATGGAGCAGCTGGGTGCGGGGTGGAGTGGGGGACTATTTTACGGCGACACTCGTGGGAGGGTTCCGGTTTGGGGGGTTGAAGCACCAGGATGGCTGAGATGAGCGAGGGAGACTACCTCCACGCAAATGTGGGTCGTCTCACGGTCTGGGA
>JBCFYV010000868.1:0-96336 GCA_039000515.1 Timema cristinae | reverse complement strand
TGGAAAATTAAAATTTTTATACACTTTTGGAAAAAGTATTCTCCTTTCTCAATTGTTTCTGTAATAGTGTATATTGTTTGTAATGTGCTCTTTGTTGAAGAGTTTCTGCCACTGTATATTATTTCGTTTAACACATCTTAAGAATGTTTAGTAAATATCTCTTTTAAGATAAAAGAGAGGTCTGTGCGCCCCATCGTACTATTTATTTTTATCATCTCGGGTATTTGCAACTTGCACTAATTTATGGCTAAAACATGTTGTGCTTTAAGCCAGGAATGAACCCCGTCTTCCGATCGAAGTCTATACAACTTTATATTTTTATGACCAACATGAATGTTAATGTCCTCGCTTATAATACTAATAGTGTGTGACATGTGGCAACAATAGACCCAGCCCGGGGCTGGTCCAGTACCCCCCACATGGGGAAGAGAGGGGAGTGAAAGTAACCATGTCGAGCTATAATAAGCGCCCTCCACATTACTCATGTCAAATCACACATTCTCTACAGCCCTGACTGACAACCGTCACTCCAAACCAAAAAATGGCCTTCAAGGTAAGGTTAGACTGGCCTCGACCGGTGGTGGGATCATTGTGAGCGTGGAGCAGTTTGGTTCGAATCTTGTGGCGTTGAATATTTAGTTTTGACTAGGCCTAGTTGTTTTGTTGCAGAGTGTCTTACTGCTCACTCTGACGATACGCCAACTTGCATTACATAACTGTTACAGGAGCAAAGCGACGACCTTTAAGGATGTAGGGTGCTTTAAATGCGAGATTAAAACCGATAATTTATATCTAATTAAAGTAATTAAATATATTTGAATAACCGACCAAATTATAACCAAATCACCAACGTAAACATAGTTATTTCACGCCGTATTTATCGATAAATTACATACAATCGAACCAAAAATCGGATAGAAGTACGGTTTTCTGTAGTCCGTATTAGCAGAAGCTAATTGATCAAGAAAAATATATTATTTTAAATTTTTTTTCTTTTTGTTTTTTAAAAGGGAAATTTTTTTCACTAAAATTTTTTTTAAAAAAAAAAAGGGGAATTTAAAGGAAGGTTGTTTAAATTTAATTTTACCCCAAGGGGGGGGGGGAAGTTTTTTAAAAATTAAAAAAAAAAAAATGTAGTTTTAATTTTTTTTGGTTTTTTTTCAAAACATCCCAAAATTTTTCCCCCCCTTAAAAAAAAAAATTTAAAAAACCCTTTTAAATTTTAAATATAGAATTTTTTTTTTTTAAACCAAGGAAAAAAATTTCTCCTTTTGCAAAAAAGGAATTTTTCTTTTGAAATTTTAATTTTTAAGAGGAAATTTTTCCCCAAACCTAATAAAGGGGTGGTTTTTGTTTTTTTTAAGTTTTTTTTTAAAATTAAATAGGGGAGGTTTTTTGTGAAATAAAAAAAAAAGCTAAAAAAAATGGATTTTTTTAAAACTTTTAGGGTTTTAAAATCCCATTGTTTTAAACTTAATTTTCCCCTTTAAAAACGGCGCATAAATTAAAACCATTAAAAAAAAAAAAGGGGCGGGTTGCTGGCCGGGTTCTTGCAACCCCAAAGGGGGTTTCCCCCTTAACCCCCCTTTTTACCCCCCCCACCCCCCCGGAGACCCCCCCTTTTAAACCCAAAACACCGGGACCCCCGGTTTGGGGCGGGTTCCCCCTATAAGGGAAATGAAAAAAATTTAAAAACCGGCAGTAGAAAGGATCTGCCAGGGGCCCCCGAAACCCCCACCTCCCCCCCGTTAAGGACCCCCCCCTCCCCCGGAAAGTTCCCCCCTGCCCCCTTTCCCTACCCCCCGCCCAGGGGGCTTAGGCCCCCCCCCCGGGGGCCCCTTTTTTCGGGGGGGTTTCCTGGATTTTCCCCCCAAATTTAAAAAGGTACATAACATCTGCTCCTTTAAAGTTTTTTTTACCCTTTTTTTGTAAAATTTTTTGAAAATTTTAAAAATTTTTAAAATAAAGGAAAACGAAAAATTTTAGGTTTGGGCCTTAAAAAAAAATTTTTAAAAACCCTTATAAAATATGGGTTTTTAAAACCCTTTTGACCCCCAAGGGGGTGCTAAAGTTTTTGGTTTTTTTGGTAATTAAAAAAAACCCAAAGTTTTTAAATAAAAAAAAAAAATTAAAAAACCGTTTAAAAAAATAAAAAAAGAAAATATTAAAAAAAAAAACCATTTTTTAAAAAACGGTTAAAAATTTTAAATTTGGGGTTTCCCCAAAGGCCCTTTTTGGAAAAAAACCAAAAAAGGGGGGAAAAAAGAGAAAAAAATTCCCCTCCGCACAGCGTTTTAAAAAATAACCTTTTAAAAAAGGAAAACAACATTTCGACCTCCACCAAAAGGGTTAACCAAAAAAAAAAATTTTTTTTAAAAACTTTGGGGGGTTCCCCCAGAAAAAAGGGTCACCCAACCCGGGGAGTTGCAGTGATTTTTTCTTTTTTTAAAGAGGGTCCAAAAAAACCCAAATAGGCCGGGTTTCCCCGGGGGACCCCCTTGTCCAGGTGGGCCCCCCCCCAAATAATTTAAAACAAACGACCCCAAACCCCCGGGGATTTTTTCCCCCTTTGGTCCGGCCGCCAGCCCTTTTGGGAAAAGGGGGAATCCAAAAAGGGGGGGTTTAATTCAATTTTAAAAAATTTTGTTGTAAATACCCCACGAAGGTTAAAGGGAAAACCAAAAAAGCCCGGAACTCAAAAACAAACGGGATTTCAAAAAAAAAAAAGGTTAAAAAAAAATTTAAAAACACGGTTTCTTATAAACCTTTAAAAATTGGTCCTCACAAAAAACCCCCCCACAAACCCAAAATTTAAGATCATAAAAGGGCCTAAAACCCCCGGGGGGGGGGGGAAAAAAGCCCTCATTAAAAGTTTGGGGGGGGCCTTTAGGGTTTGGGAATCAAAAAAAAGGAGTTTTTTTCCAATAATACCTGGTAGGGGGGGTCCTTTAGGATATAAAGGGGAAAAAAAGACCGCCCCCCCGTGAAAACCCTTTAAAACAACAAACATTGGGAAAAATACGGGAAAAACCAATTTGCGCTCTTTTCCCAAAAGATGGGAGGAAAGCTTTAAAAAGAGGGGATTTTCAAAATGGGGCCCTACTGGAGTAGAAAAAAACCAACCGCAGGGGCCATGAGCCCTTTAAGGGGGTTGGGAAAAATTTTAAAACCCGATCAATTTGTTTCCCAAAGGCCATAAGGGGGTTTCCAAACCAAAGAATCCAACTTTTAAAAATTTCCCGCAAAAACCCTTTTCCCTTTTTGGGGGGGGTTTTAAAGGAAAAACAAAAATTTGGGGGAAAACCCCAAAAAAACTTGTTCAAAAATTGGGGCGGGCTTATTCCCAAATTAGGGAAGGGGACCCCCCCCGGGAAACGAAAGTTAAGAATACCCCCATAATTTTTTTTGCATTAAATTTGCGAAAATTAATTTGAAGAATTTTTGGTTTTAAAAAAAGGTTAAAACCATTTTAAGGGGGGTTTTTAAAGTTTTATCCTAGGGCCCCTAAAGAAAGTTTCCGGGGGCCCCCTTTTTTTTTGAAAAATTTGGATAAGGTTTTTTTTAACTTCCCCCAAATTTTGAAAAAAAATTTAAAAAAAAAGGGGATTCCCGAACCCCCAAAAAAAAGGTTTTTTTAAGAAAAAAAAAAATTCCCCCAAATCAAAGAAACAGAAAAAGGGGTTTTAAATGGAAAAAGGCCCAAAACAAAAAAAGGCGAAGACCCCTGGATTTTTTCGGCCAAAACTTGTTTATAAAAAGGGGTTTAAAAAAACCCATAAAGGGGGGGTTTTTTATTTTTTTAATTTTTAAATTGTTTAAGGACGGAAAAATTTTTTTTAATTTTTTAAAATTTTTTTAAACTTGCCCCCAATTTTTAAGCCAAAAAATTGTAGGTTTAAAAAACCCCGCCCCCCGGGGGGGCGACATTTAAATGGTTGAATTTCCGGGGGCCCAATTTTTAAACCGTAAGGGGAAATAATTTTTTTTTAAAAGGGGGGTTTAAGCCCCCCGACCCCCAAAAAATATAACCTCATTTTATAGGAATTTTTAAATAGTCGAAATCAAAAACCAAATCACCAAATAATTGGGATTAGGGGGGGAGCAATGAACCGTTTAATTTGTGGGGAAAATTTTAAATTTTTTTTTTTTTTTAAAAATTTCCCCAAACGGGGGGGAGGGAAATTGGGTGGGGAAAAAAGTTAAACTTTTTTTCCCTTTAAATTTTCCGGGGGAAAATGGTAACCCTTTTTAAAAAGGGTCAGAAAAAAGGGCCTCGGGGGAAAAAGGGCCCCCCTTTTTTGCCCCCAAGGAACAAGGGGGGGGTTTCCTTTTAATTTGCCCCGGGTAAAAGTCGAAGTAAATTGGACATTAAAACAAGGGGGGTTTTCAAAGGGGACGGGGTTTTTACCTTTTCCGTTGAAAAACCCAGGGGGAACCCTTTCTGGGGGGTTTTAATTTAAACAGGGGGAAAAGAGGACTAGGCCGGGAAACCCCTCAAAAAAGTCACCCCCCGGGGGCCATGGGGTCTAAAAAAAAAAAGGGGGAAAAGGGCGGGCCCTTTCTTTAACCCCGGAAAAAAAACCCTCCCTTCCTGGGGGGGGGAAAATTAACCCCCCCGGTTTTTTAAAAGCCCCCAATAAAGGGGCAAATTTTTAAAAGGGGGTTAAAGGCCCAAACAGCCCCGGGGGGGGAAATTTTACGAACCCATGGAAGGGGGCCAAATTTTTGGGGGTTTTTTTTTGATAAGGACTGAAAAAATTGTTCCCCCCCGCGGGACAAAAGTGTTTGGTTTTTTTTCCCCCAAGAAAAGGGTATTGGGGAAGGGGGGTTTTTTAAACCAAGGGGGGAGGGGGGAAAAAATTAAAATTTTTAATTTTTCACAGAAAAAAAATAAATTTTGTAAAAAAAAAATTTTAAATTTAATTTTAAAAAACCTCCAATCCAAAACACTATTTTTTAAAAATAAAATTTTAAATTTTTTTAGGCTTTGTTTTAACCCCTGGCTCCCCAAAAGGTTTTTGGGCCTGGGGATCGGGGGATCCTTACCCCTTTTTAAATTGATTTTTTTTAAATTATTTTTTTTGGGCTTCCCCGGGGACGGGGTCCCCTTTCCCCCCCCTTTACCCCACACCAAAAGGGTTTTGAGGGGGTTTGGGGGGGTCGAGATTTTAGGCCCCGAGGGGGGGGTTTTTTTGGGGGGGGGGGTTAAGGGGGAAGGGGGGGAAAAAAAATTTCCCCCCGGGAGGCCCCTTTTAAATTAATTTTTTTTAAATTTTAAATAAATTCTTTTTTTTTTAAAAATTTTTTCCATTTTTATTTTTAAAAATTAAGGAATAATTAATTTTTTTGGGAAAAAAAATTTTAAAAAAAAACCTAAATCCCTTTTTTTCTATAATTTTTTTGGGGGGAAAAATTTTTTCCTTTTGGGCCCGGTTTTTTCCCATTTCCTTTGGAACCCGGGGAAAAAAAAACCCCCTTATTTTTTGACATTAAAGGGAACAGGTGTTGGGAAAAATTTCCGAAACCCAAGGGGGGGTTTCCCAGGGTTTTCTATCCCAACCTGGGAAAAAAAGGGGGTTTTAAATCCCCCCCCTCCCCGGGAAAGCCTGTCGAATTTTGGGGGGAGGGGCCAAAAGGGGTTTATTTACCCGTTTTTTCCCCCCTTTTTGAAAACGGTTAACCTCGGTAAAGGGGAAATCCTCAAGAAACCCAAGCTTCCCTCATTTAAAAAATGCCCATTTTCAAACTTGAAATGGGGCCCCCTTCACCTGATTTTTTCCAAATTTTATTTCAAAGCCAAATTTTTTAGATGTTTTTCTTTCCCAAAAGGCCCCCAACCATTTTTCCTTTTAAAACTTTTTTCCCCTTTTTCCCCCGGGAAAATTCCCCAAAGTTTGTCTAATTCCCCCGAATCACCCGGAACCCCCCCTTTTCCCTGGTTTTTTAAAAACCCTCCCCCCCCCTTTTTTAAAAATTTCCCTCATCAAATGGGGGTTGGGGGGGAATGGGGGGAAATTCCGCGGGGCCCCAAAAGGGTTTGGGGCCCAAAATTTGGGGGGCAACCTGAAAAGTACGGTTTTAGACCCAGGGCCCCGGGGTTTTTCCCCTAGGGCCTTAATTTAAAAAACCTAAGTTGCTAAAATTTAGGGCCCAAAAATTTCCCGGAATATGGGAAATGTTTTTAAGGGGATTTTTGGCAACCTTTTAAGGGGGCCCTTGGGATTAAGGCCCCCCAAAAAAAAAAGGGTTTTTGGGGTTTTAAAGGAATTTCAAAAACGGGTTATTGAGCCGCAAGGAAAGCCAAACCCTTCAAAAGGGGGGGAAAGGGAAAAATTTAAATGAAAAAGGGGGGGAAAAATAAAAAAAGGGGGGGGAAAAAAAATGATGGAAAGGAAATTGGGGGTTTTTTCCCCGGGTTCCCTGCAAGACCCCCCTTTTAGCCTTCAAAAATTATGGGGAATATTTTGGAGGGGGGCTCAACAAATTTTAAAAAAACGGGGTTTTTAAAGAAAATTAATAAAACTTTTTAAAAAATTGGAATTTTAAATTGTAAAAAATTTGTTTTTTAAAAAGATGTCCCCCAAATTTTTTAAAATGGCAAAATAATAAAAGTTAATTAAAAAAAACCCAAAAAAAAAAAAAAAAATTTTATCAGTTTTTTAAATTTAAAAATTTTAGTGAATAAATTAAATATTTTATTTTACCAACTTTTTTTTTTCCCCATTATTTTAATAGAAAAATTTTTTAATGAATCTCCCCTTTTTTGGTCTCACTTTTTTAAAAAAAATTTTTTAAAAAATTCAAAAAGGGGGAACCCTGCCTGTATACGGGTTTTGAAAAAAAGGGGGGGGAAATTTTGTTATAAGACCCCGAAAATGTGGAAATTTGGGGGGACTGTAAAACCATATTAAAAAAAAATTTTTTTGGATTTTTTTACAGAGGAATTGATTAATTTCAATAAAAAAAGGATTGAAAAAATTTAAACAGATTTTGCAAAAACCGTTTTCCCCCCGAATAAAAAAAAAAGTTTTTTTTTCAACCCCATACTCAGGTAAAATTTTACGAAATTAATCAAGGTTTGATTAAAAAAATTAAAAAATTTTTGGGTTTTTAAACCAAACAAATTTTTTTTTTCCAAAAAAACCCAAGGGGGCCCACTTAACCTTTCCAAAAGGATTTTTTTTTGGGTTTGTCAAATTTTAAACTTTAAAAATTTTTTTTTTAAAAAAAAACTTTTTTTCTTATAAAAATCAAAAAAAATTTTAACAGGTTTTTAAAAATGAAAGGTTTTATTTTTTAGGGTTTTAAATTAAAATTTTAAAAAAATAAATTTTTAAAAAAAAAAATTTAAAAATTGTTAGAACCCCCTTTTAAAGCTTTAAAAGAAATATTTTTTAAAAAAATTTTCCCCTAAGAAACTAAAAAATTTTCTAAAACCCTTTTTTTAAAAAGTTTTTTTTTAAATTAAATTTGGTTTAACAAAACCCCGGGGTTTTTTGGTGGATGAAAAGAAAATTTTTTTTAATGGGCAAAAAATTTCCTTTTAAAATTTAAAAAACCCAAAACCCAAAAATTTATAAAATTTTTTAAAATTTAAAAAAAATTGAAAAAACCCTAAAAAAAAAATTTTTAAATTTAAAAAAAAAAAGGGGGGGGAAAAATTTAAAAAATAAAAAAAAAATTATTTTAAAAATTCAAATAAAATGTTAAAAAACGGTTTTTTATTTTTTAATTAGATTAAAATTTGTTTTTGAAAAAAGATAAAAAAATGGCAATTAAATAGGGATATAGGGTTTTTTTTTAACAATTTCACTTTGGTTATTTTCCCGGACAACTAATGGGTTTTACCTCCATATTTAGAAACTATTTGTTCCTTAAAAGTTTACCCTTTAAAAAAGGTTTTTAAAAAAGGCAGTTTTTAAAAATTAAAAAAAAAAATGGCTCCATTTATTTTTTAAATTTTTTTGGGCAAAAAACTTTAAAAAAAAAACCAAAAATTTTTTTTTTTAATGGGTTTCCCTGGAAATAGTGGGTTTTAAAAAAAAGTGTAAAAAATTTTTTTAAAAAATTTATTAAAAAAAAAAAAATCCTTTAAAAAATTTAATTTTAAAAAAAATTTTAAAAAAATTTCCTTGGGACAAAAAAACCCCAAAGGTTTAACGCAAGAAAAAAAAAATTTTTTTAAAAAAAATTCCCAAAAAAAAACCTTAAAAATAATAAAAAAACATATTTTAAAAAAACCAATTATAAGCCTTTTTTTTTCCCCCAAATTTAAAAAATATCTTTGCCCCCTTTTATAGATTAAAGTTTTCAAAACCCGTCCCCCTTGTTTAAAATTTTTTTTTCCCCGGGGGGTTCTTTTTTTATTTAGGAAAAACTCATAAAATCGGGGCCACTTTTTTTTTCCCCAATGATTTTGTTTAAACGTATAAAGGGGTTTAAGGTTTTTTGGTTTTCCACTATAGCCCCCAAAAGGGCCCCCATACCTCGGTTTCCCCTAAGCCCCTTCCAAAAATTTTTTTGACCCCAAAGTTTTCAAAGCGCCCCTAAAGCTATTTGGAGGCCTTTACGGCTTTTTATTTTTCTTTTTCCATCCTAAGGTGGTTCAAAGGGGGGGGGTTGTTTTTGCCCTTTTTTAAAAGGGGAAAAATAATTTTTTTTTTTTCCTCCGGGGGGGTTTTTTTTTTTTTATTAAAATTTTAAATCTTTTTTTTTGTTTTCTTGTGTTTTTTTCGCCGGATTCCCTATTTTTTTTTATTGTTTTCCCCTTGTTCCCTTTTTTAAAAGGAAATTTTTTAAATTTTCTTTTGGGACCCCCCTTTTCCCTTTTGGGGTTTCCTGGCATTTTCCGGAATGCTTAAAAAAGGGGGGGGGCCGCCTGTCCGGGGGAAAGTTTTTTTTTTTTTTTTTTCCTGGGTTTGTTGGCGGGGGTTTAGCTGGGGTGGGTCCCCCCTGAAAAAACCTGCTCCCCCGGGGTTGTGGGTGGTCTTTTTTTTTAAAAAAAGGTGGTTTTTGAAACGGCCCCAGTGGAATTTTTTTTTTTGGGGGGCCCCATTGGGGTTTTTGATACCCCTTGAGTTTAATTTGGGGTTCAAAATTCCCCCCAGGTTTTGTTTTAAATTCCCATTTTTATTCCGTGGGGTTTTATTTTTAAATTTAAAGAGGGTTTTTTTTTAATTTTTGGGTTTTATAATGGTTTTTTTGGTTTTTTATTTTGAGATTTTTTTTTTTGTTTTTTTGGGGTTTTTTGTTTTTTAAAATTTTTAAGATCTTAAATTTTTTTTTTTCCCCTTTTTTTTTTAATTTTTTAATGTTTTTTAACCAACTTAATTTAAAATTTATTTTTTTTTTTTAAAATCATAAAACCTTTGTTTTTTTTAAGGGAATTTAAAAAAATTTAACCCCAAGAGCCCAAGGATTTTTTTCAATGGTTACCCTTATTGATTTTTTTTTTAAAATTTTTTATTTTTTTTTTTTTTATTTTCCACCCCAAAACCCCCTTTTAAAAAATTTAATATAAAAATTTTTTTTCCTCCTAAATTTAGATTTTAAAGAACACAATTCCCATTTCAGGGGAAAACCAATAATAAATTAAAAAAAATTCAATTTTTAATAAAAAAAATTTCCTGGAAAAACAATAAAAACAATTTAAAAATTTAAAAATTTTAAAAGTTTTTTTTAAACACGGAAAACTAAAAAAAAAAAAAGCATTATTATACCCCTAGAACAAAAGGGCATTAAGTTAAATTTATTTTCTTTTTTTTAAAAATTTAAAATAATTTATAAAAGTTTGTTTTTTTTAATTTTTTCAATTTTGAAGTTTTTAAAATAAAAAAAAGTATTTATAAATTAAAAAAAAAAAAAATTTTTTTTTTAAAAACCATTTTTAAATTTCATTTTTTTTGGGATTAATTTTTTTTTAAAATTTTATGAAAAATTTTTGAATTTTTCCCCCCCCTGGGGGAGGGGTTTAGAACCCCCAAACCCTGTTGTCGTAAGAACGACAAAAAGGGGGAGGTTCGTGCAAAACCCTGTGTGGGACAAACCTATCTATATTTTTCCTTTAATTTTTCTTTTTCCCTTCCTTTTTTTCCTTTCCCCCACCGTTTACCGCAAAGACCCCTTTGGGCCTTTTCCTTGACGACCTTGGGGGAAAAACCCGGGCCCTTTTCTTTTATTTTTGGATACCACTCCCGAGTCCAAAAAAAGGGCCGGGTTTAAATTGTAAAGGGGCCCTTTACAAAAAGGGGGACCCTACTTTAAAAAAAGTTTTCGTTTTTATGAGGGCCCGGGCGTAAAATTGGGACTTTCCTAACCCTTCGCGGACCCCTTCTGGCGATGCCAGTAAGGGTTTTCATGTCCGGGCCCTATAAAACCTCTCGTGGGAAGTTAACAGGGCCCTATTTTTTAGACCAACTTTATCACCCCCGGGGCACATCCCATTTCTTGGAGTTGTCCCCAAACCATGGAATCCCAATTCCGCTGGCACCTTACTGCCCAAAACCCTCCGGCAACTCACTTCCCGGCCCCCGAGGGCCAATTTAAATAAGGGCGGGAAACGGGGAAGGCCGTCCACCCTTTTGAAAAATCCCGAATGGTGAGGCCCCCGCCCCGCTTTCTTATGTCTCGAGGAGGAACAAATCTAAACGGTAAAACCCCTTTTTTTCTCGAAAAGTTAAATGTGGCAATCAAAGTTTAAAAAAAAAAACTCGTGATGGGACATAATGATACAGACAAAACGACCCAACCCCAAAATTAAAGGCATCCGGAAAAAACCTACAATACCCATAACCGGTGAAGTGGGCCAAAATTCCAATGTTTAAGAGTGGTCCTTTTATGACCTACGTGGCATTGAGGGTATCGAGGAGCTTTTCCCCCCCAAAATCACCGAAATTACTATTACCAAAAAAAACGGGCAAGAAAAAAAACGAATTTAACCAAAAATTTTTGGCACTACCTCCCAAAGAGGGGCCGAGCGGTTCCAGTGCTTGGTTCCGGGGCCTATTTTCCAAACCCGCGTGTTTCAGTCAGGATTTGGGGATACAACTGATGCTGGAACCACCTGTGCATTTGGACAAAAGGCTACGAAACACCTTGATTTAAAATTCTGCTAAAATGCAAGGGGCCCATTGCCTGGTCCGGGCCCTTTCCCAAATGAAAGGAAAAAAAAAAAGTCCCGGGGAATTATTGAAAAAAGCATGCCAGCCGCAAGGAATAGATCATCAGGCTCCGGGGTTCAAACATTAAAGCCCAAATTTTACCAAAAAATTAAAATTCCCCCAATTCCCTTGCCATTAATTGCAAAAACGTCACACCTGTGCCATGGGCTTCTGAACATCCAGAAAAACCGCCAACCCAAGTGGCCAAATTTCCAAAGGGCAAACTCCACTAATGCCCCCCCCTTTAAACCCAGGAGGTCCCGGGGGAAACCCCCACCCCCTGGGGAACCCCCGACCCCCCCCGGGGGAAAACCCGAGGCCCCCCGGGGGGGAAGAAAAACTGAGGCCCCAATTTGCCTCATTTTTCGCCTTGGGCCCCAACCCGGGGTAAAAGGGAAACAGGTTAGGGGAAAGGGGAGTCCATGGCCTTTAAAAGGAAGCAGGACCGCCGAAAAAATATTTAAAAAAAAACCGAAGGGTTAACAAAGCCTTCGCGAAGGGGTCCCCTCCCAGTCTCTCAAAAAAACCAAAAACCTCTCCCAAGCGGAGGTCCCGGGGGAATGGGAAAGGGGAAGGACCTAAAAGGCCCCCAAAAATTTTTTTTTTTAAGGGATAGTGAAAGGATTGGAATAATAAATATATTTAAAAATATGCGCTAACAAAGGAAATTTGGGTTTTTTATCTCGTGTAGAAAAATAAACAAAATTTCTTCCCCCATCCTCCACGTGTTTGCAGGGACCCTTCCCCCCAATGAAACCCGATGCTTTTGGGGAATTGATCTAAACCCAAAAGCCTTTCTTTGATCGGGGTAGCGGGGGGTGTGGTTTTTTCGCACAAAGCAAAAAATTATATAACAAATATTATATTTTTTTGGGCTCCAAGTATTCTTCAAATCTCCCTTTTCCTTGGGGGGTAACTATTTGATTACCCCCCCCCGGGAACGTGTCCAAAGGACCTAGAGGCCCCCCTTTTATACAACTTCCCCCCCCCAAAATTTCTTGGGGGGCTTTTAAGCGATAACCTGGTGTGGGGTCAAAAATTTTGACGCCCCGGGGGGGAGGTAGAGGGAAATTCTTGTCTCGGGAAACCTGGTGTTAATAAAACCGGGGCCCAGAAAACTTCTTTCCCCCTTTTAAAGGTTATCCTTCCCCTCGACCAACTTTGTACCGGGATGTGCCACTTCCCTTTGGGGGGGTCACTCGACCCATGTGGGAGAAACATTTCCCCTTTTGCTCTCCATTTAAAACCTCCCGTTAGCCGGAACCCAAGGTGCAAATCTGACTGGATAATTCCCCGAGCTCGGATTTTTTGAAACCCCCCGACGTCGATTTAAATCATTTTACCGCGGTTATGGGGCGACTTAATCCCCAAATCCTCCCAAAACCCCGGGCCCCCCCTTTCCCCGTGGAAAAAGGGTTGGTTGGCTTTCGCGCGAAGGGCCCCCCCTCTTTCATCGGTCCAAATTTTTAAAACTAAACTTTCCCCGGGTTTTCGTTTCGGGTCGCCTTTATTCGGAAACAAAGAGATTTTTTGGGGACAGTTATTTCTACCCCTTTCAAATTCCCTCCCACAAAAAGGGTTTTGGAAAAATCTAAATTAAATGGCATTTAAACCATAATTAACCGCCCTTTAAATTGGCGCTTTTCTCCTCCCCTTGGAGGCGCCAATGTATTGGGCTCATTTCCCCATTTTTTCACTGCAGCACTAAGAGTTGCGGGCATAAACGGGGGCATGGGGCCCTTCTATAATTTTTGGCCCAATCGGGGGGATTTTTAAACCCCCCTTTATAAAAAAAACTTACCATCCCGCCCCGGGGAAACAACCCCGGCCCCAAAATTAGAAATTTCGCCAGTCCCCCCGCTGGGGGCTTCCCCTTGACTTTACAAAGTTTTGGGAACTCGTCTTTTCCCACACTGGGAAAACAACAATTATCCCTATATAAAAGGGCAAGGAAAAATTAACCAATATTATAAAAATAGCCTTTAATTGTGTGTTTGCAAAATATTAAAAAAATGATAAATAAACGATTATATGGGGTTTTGAACCCGCAATTCCCATCCAAAATTCAATGTGTTTTTCCCCTAACCGATCACGGGGATCATCTCGTCCCTCTTGAGACTGCGTTCGTGAGCTTTCTCCATAAACGATCTTTTGGGTTTCTTTGATTTGGGGAAACGAGAACAAAATGGCGTTTCGGCTTTAAAAAAATTTTTAACTGGGTTTGGGGAACCCCCTTTTTATAGCTAATTTTTTTGTAATAACACTTTGGGAAGGTTTAAAAAACCCTTTTCCATGTTTTTTTCAAGAAAATGGGGTCCCCAGGGCATTTACTGTCGTTCGATTTTATAAATCATTTGACAACGTCCTTCCGTTCTTATGCCTTTTTGTGGGGACTACGCAATTTATTGATTTTATAAGTCCCACAGGGGTGAAGCAGATACAAATCCTTAAAAAAATCTTGGGGTGGGCATTCCCTAAAGCTTTCGTTTTTTCGCCCAAAACCGTCGTCCCTTCCATAGATTACGGGAATACAGCAGCCCCCAATATTTTAATTAACACGTTGTTTTACTGTCCCCGAAAAACCCTAAGGGCCGGCTTTTTTATTTTAAATAACTTGGGTTCCCCCCCATCAAAAACCGAAACGGGTGTTTTTAACTTTAAATTTTTTAAAGTGTGAGTGTTTTCCCTTTGGGGCTGATAGGGGAACCTTTATTGCCTTATAAGCCTTGTTGTCAAAAAAATTACGGGATTTTTAATGGGTTGCTAGAACCTCGGCGTTAAAAAGTGATAGGGCCACCATTGGCAAAACGGGTACAGTGCTTTTTTTGTACCACCCTTTGTGCATCTGTCCGACCCGGGGACCCCCCTTTTTTACCGGGGGTCTTTACCTCTTAACTCTTTCAGCCAAAATTCACCGCCCCTTTTTTCCCTCCCCCCAACCGTTCTTGTATAAAAAAATGGGTAGTCAAGGCCGGGTTTGGGGTCGGGCTATCGGTTTTTGACACGTGGATACCCGCAAAGGGATCCCCCCTCCCAGGTCGATTTTTTTCCGGAAAATACGCCCCCCGAAAAAGCCCTTTTGACTTTCCAATTCCCCAAACGACCACCCCCAAAATTTTTATATGGAGGACCCTTTTAAAGGTCCCTCCACTCCTTTCCCGATTTTAGCGCTTACACTGATTGCCTAAAAACTGGAGCCTCCGTGGATGTGTTTTTGTTGGAAGGGTCCCAATTTTTAAAAATTTTTACCAATGAAAACCCGTGTTTTTTTGCAATTATTCATTTTTAAAACTTTTTGTTTTTTAACCCAATATCCCCTTTTCCTCTTCCCCCGATTCCATGAGGCCCGTTGGGATTGTACTCCTTTAATCCCCTCTGCGTATACAGAACAAATTTTTAAAAATTGATTCATAACACCCGGGTCGCCCTTTTTCTGGATTCCCGGTCACGCTGCTTTCAGGAAGAACTGGCACCCGGGGGCCAAGGGGCACAGCCCGCCTCCCAAGGGGAGTCTGGTGTCCTGTTTTTGGTCAAAGGGTTATGTTTGGGGTGGATCGACCACCTGGCACGAGGGAGTGGTCTCGACCCCCGCTCAGAACAACTGCGGTCCATCAGGGGCGGGGTTTTTCCGGGGGCCCCTTCTATACGAAATCTAAGAGAGGGGGTCAATACAAGGCCCGCTGGAACACTCATTGACCCAGGGGGTTTTTTTGAAGGGGGCCCACCCCCCTGTGTGGCTTTTCATGTCCCCTTGAGTTTATCCTTTTGGTGGATTCGTAAATATTCTCTTTTTTTAAAAGGGGACCTCGATTTTTATTACCGATAGGCGGGGGGAGTTATTTGTTTATCCCTTTTTTTACCCAGGGGATTTTTTTAATGCCCTTTTATCACTTTTTAAATGGCCTTTTTGGATATTATTCATTTGAGATCATTTTTAACAGTTTTTTACAATTTAAATTTGTTTTGCCTTTTTAACGATTATAATTTAAATTTGTGTCTTTTTTGGGTTTAATTTAAAATGTTTTTTGGGTTTTTTTTGGGGGGAAACACTTGTGGTTTTTTTTTTTGCAAATGATCACTTAATTTATACCAAAACCCATTTTAGCACTCTATGGGGTTCTCAGAGGTAATGTTTTATCTCTTTCCCCCATGGAGATTTATTATTTTAAATAATTTTAAACCCCCAATGACCCGAGTGTCGTGGGCCTTTAAAAATAAAAAAATAAAAATAATAAACCCCCTAATAAAAAATTTTTTTCTTGTTTTTTTTATTTTATGTTCTTTTCTTTTTTTTATGTAGAGTTGGATTTTTTGGTTCCGAAAAAAAGGGGCAAATTAAAAAGTGTTTATTACAAAAGCTTCTTTTTTTTATTAAAAAAAATTACGTCGAATTTTTTTACTCGGGTAGACGTAAGTACATTATGGCGACCGTGACAGGAGTATAAGGGAGATAAAGAGTTCTGTTGTTTTAAAAAAAGGCCCCCATTAGAGTTCTTTTAGAAGATTGTGGGACTAAAAATTTTTTTGTTTTAAATTGAAAGTATTTAGGGTCATGAAACAATCACCAGCTGTTGCAAGAAAAAACAAAAGAATTGCAAACCCAGATAGCAAATTTTAAAAGCCTGCTTTAAATGATGATTGGGAAAAAAATTGTTCCCAAATATAGTGCGGATAATACAAAGAAGGGGTCTATTGGTTTTTTGTTTTGTCATATTTTAAGGGGGTACATGATACCCCAGGGAGATCCCCCAGCCTGTATTTAAACCGATTAAGAAGTAACATTGTTCAAAAAAATAAGTGCAAACCCCCAAAATCGAATTTAGAAAATATGGGGGGGACATAACGAATGGTTTTAGTTTTTGGAGCCCTTTCTAAATTTATGAAGAGAGGATTTAGATGCAGCCGACAAATTCCATATTTGATTCGGCCCCTTTTTCTGGTTTAAGGCCAGAATGGGCGAAATTTTCCCCAGACTCGAGAAAAATTTTCCCAAGCTATACAGAGTTTAAAAATCTGTTCGGGCGCAAAGATTTATTGGGTTTAAATTTATGTGGGGAACTTTTTAACGGACCTTTAGGTTTGTCAATAGTATCTGTTATCACTAGTAACCGTTTGAAATAGCTGAGAGCACTCAGACTTTTTGGATCACCCTGTAAGTATGCTCAATTTAACCCCTGGGGAATTTTTGACGAAGATTTTCTCGTGTTGGGACGAGTGGGGCTTCAGGTAAAGGGGAGGGGGGTTGAGAACCTAATGATTTCTCCCCAGGGAAACAACAAGAAAAAACGCATTGTCTTTCGGTAAAAGTTTTTAAAATTCAGGGTGGGGAGGAAGCGTAAAAAGGGAAAGGGGGAAAATCCCCGCTATGGGGGAAAAAAAGGGATCTAAGGGCCGCATTATAAGATACAAGAAATTACCCAGTTTAAACCCCTTTAAAGGGATTTTTGTAACGCATCACATTTTTTTAGATTGTTTTTAAAACCAAAAATGACAAGATGAAAGCTTAAAATGATTTTTGGTAAGTCCTGTTTTTTTGTTTTCGAAAGGTGGGCAATTGCAAGAGATTAAAAAAATGTTTGTCTGTGATTGAAAAACAGTATTCACTTTGCCCCAAACAGAAATTGTTCTTAATCTGGGGAAGAAGAATTTTAAGAAAGACTTTCCTGAAATAAAAGGGGGCCTGTGGAGAAAACATTTGCAAATAATTCTGCTCTAAGACTTTTTCAATCTTACTGTAGGTTGAAGGGGGAAAAGGGGGAATCGAATGTTTGAGCTCTGATAACACGGGGTCCCAAGTCATACATTTGAAAGAGGTGGTAGGCAAAAGGGGTACACATAAAAGGAAAAAAACGTATAACATCTTTGTTTGGGGGAACCAGTCAGGTGAATTTTTCAAACTTTTTCAAATCCCGTTGGGAAAATAAAACCGTTTGTATGCGACTTTGAAGTTCTTGATTATGACAAAATAATGTTGTTCTGTGCCTTCCGCAAGAAAGGATTTGTGTTAGAAAGAACTACAACTGTTGGGCATAGAAATAAATGATGAGGTCGTACCAGTAGAAATTTTGATAGGGGCTTATTTTGCGGGGAAAATACTCACAGGTGAAAGAGTCGTTCTTAAATGTGGTTTGGTAGCTGTGAACACCTATTTAGGATGGCCGCTACTGGGAAGGGTTCCATGTAAGAAGTCACTTTCTCATACCATGACCATAACTTCTTTGTTTGCTAAAGATATGCCCATTTCTACACTTTGGGATCTTGATGTTTTGGGAATCGAGGACCCAGAGAAGCGAAGGACAAAGGCTGAAAGAGAATTAGCAACATTAGAACATTTTAAACAAACTGTCAAACGGGATGTGGATGGTCGTTACGTGGTTGAACTTCCATGGGTGGATGGACACCCCCCTCTCACTTCAAATTTCACAATAGCTCAGAAGCGTCTGGAAACAACGTTCCGGAAAGTGAAATCTCTTGAAGTAGAAAGAGCCTACACAGAAGTGTTTGAAGAATGGAAGAAAGAGGGAATTATAGAAGAAGTGGTTAATGCCAAGTGTAATGAGGGACATTATCTTCCCCACCGACCAGTGATCAAGGAACAGGGTACCACGAAAATTCGTCCCGTGTTTGATGGCTCAGCAAAGATTAATTCCTGTCCTTCACTGAATGATTGCTTAGAGGAAGGGCCGAACTTGATTGAACGTATTCCGTCTCTTCTGCTTCGCTTCAGAGTGGGAGCTATTGGTGTTATTGCTGATATAAAGAAAGCTTTCTTGCAAATTGTACTTTCTGAACGAGATCGAGATTTCGTACGGTTCTTGTGGGAAACACCAAATGGGGAAAGCTTAGTCCTAAGACATGCACGTGTGGTTTTTGGCGTTTCATCCAGTCCTTTTCTGCTAGGAGCTGTCATTGAACACCATCTAGACTAGGTCTTGAGAGATTGTGAAAAGAACTGTTTAGGGACTAGCATGTATTCCAAGAAAACGATTAAAAAATTGCATAAGGGTTTTTATGTAGACAATTGTGTCTCAAGTTTAGATGAGGTGAGCGAGCTACATCAGTTTATGACAGAATCAACTGCTTTGTTGCTTGAAGCAAAATTTGAGCTGAGAGGATGGGAATATTCTAGCTCTGAAGTTGACAATAGTGAAGTGTCACCTGTTTTAGGTCTGCATTGGAGGCGTGGAACTGATATGTTGGCCATCAATTCAGCCTTTATTTCTCTAATTGATTTTCAGAGTGTAACTAAGAGAAAAATTTTGTCTGTCGCCCATCAATTGTATGACCCCAATTGGTTTCACAGCTCCTGTAACATTGATTCCGAAACTGTAGATTCAACAGATGTGGGCCTCTAATTTGGGCTGGGATGAAGAAGTTCCTACAAAGGAAAAGGAGAGTTTTGTAAAATGGGCTAAGGGACTTCAATGTTTGAACAAAATTGAAATTCCCAGATATATCACCCAGAAGAACGCGAAGCATAGTCTTCACACGTTCTGCGATGCCAGTCAAGATGCATATGGTGCTGTTGTGTATTTGAGATCGGAGACTGAACTTTGCATTGAAGTTCAACTTGTTCAGGCTAAGGCCAGGGTAGCGCCTATCAAGAAGACCACTATTCCACGTTTGGAGCTCTTATGCGCTACTATTGGGGCTAGACTGTTTTCCTCCATAGTGGAACATTTAGATTTGATTGTGTCGGACTTCTGTTTCCTGAGTGATTCCAGTACGGTTTTAGCATGGATACAAAGTGAGGAGCAGTGGGCTACTTTTGTACGTAATAGGGCTCAAGAGATTAAACGATTGACGGCAAAAGAAGATTGGCGCCACGTTCCAGGTCCATTTAACCCAGCAGATCTAGCCAGTCGAGGATGCTCAGCTAAGAAATTGATGCAGGTGAGATGGTGGGAGGGGCCTGAATGGCTAAAGCTGCCTCCAGATCAATGGCCTATGGAAGTGGTTTCTGCAGATGAAGAAGTTGTCAACTAGGAAAAAGGAAAGGGTGTGGTTACGACTCTACCAAATGTGAACACCGATGGTGAGTGGTATTACCGATTCTTCTCTCAGTACCACAAAATTCTCCGTCTTGTGGGATGGGTGCTTAGATTCATTACTAATTGCAGAAAGAAACCGAAGACAAGGGAGATCTTAGTGCCATTGAAGTGGAAGAGGCCGAAGTCCTTGTCATTAGATTTATTCAGAAAGAATCCTTTCAAGACTCGAAATCTGAAACTGTCAAGTCACTGAATTTATTTATGGACGCCAAAGATGTTCTACGTCTGAAAACACGAATATCGGAACGGGAGGATGTGTCAGATTTCAGATATCCAGCCTTATTGCCTTCTGATCATCCAGTGGTCACCAGATTGATTCATGAGACACATGTCAAGGCAAACCATGTGGGAGCGCAGGGTCTTTTGAGCTTACTTAGAGAGAGGTTCTGGATTGTAAAGGGTAGGAGAACCGTTCGTTCTGTTGTTATGAAATGCACTGTGTGCAAGCGATTTGCAGGCACACATTTTTATCGGTCTGTGCCACCATTACCTGAAGACAGAGTGCGTGACAACGTAGTGTTTGAAGTCACAGGAGTGGATCTGGCGGGTCCACTTTACCTACGAGATGGAAGAAAAGCCTGGGCATGCCTTTTTACGTGTGCAGTGTATCGTGCTGTCCACCTGGAACTAGTATCTGCATTGTCTTCGGATGCCTTCTGACAGGCCCTGAGGAGATTCGTGGCTAGGCGTGGAAGACCGTCTGTCATATACAGTGATAACGGGACTAATTTTGTAGGTACAGCTAATGCCTTTTCACAATTGGACTGGGAGAAAATTAATACTTTCAGCTCAGCACAACGAATTGTTTGGAAATTCAATCCTCCTGCCGCTCCATGGTGGGGTGGTTGGTGGAGCGCCTTATTGGTATAATGAAATCCTTGCTTTTGAGAATACTTGGAAGAGCCCGGCTGACTTTTGAGAAACTGACAACTGTGCTATGTGACTGTGAGGCTACAATGAATTCACGACCTTTGACCTATGTATCAGATGATCCTGACAGCCTGACTCCATTGACACCGGCCTTATTCCTTCAGGACCTCAAAGAAGTAGGAGTGCCTGATTGTGACCAATTGGGGACAACTGATCTGAAGAAGAGGTCAAGGTACTTGCAAAATCTGCGTGAAGTTTTGAGGAAGAGGTTCCGCAGTGAATATCTGGGTCAGCTAGCTGAAAACTCAAAGAGCAAGAAGGAATATCCTTTAAAGGTTGGTGATGTGGTTCTCATCGGGATGACAACTTCAAACGGCTGGACTGGCCTTTAGCTGTAGTAGAAGAGTTGTATGCTGGACGTGATGGAGTGCATCGATTGGTTCGGCTGAGAACAGGTACAGGCACTGTCATGAGGCCTATTCAACGATTGTATAGTCTCGAGACAACTGAATCAAATCCAAGACCTGAAGGTACACATTTTAGCTTGCCAAATGTACCGACAGATACGTCTTTAGAAGAGGGAGATCAAAAACCTCCAAAAGATACTTTTTTGGACAAACGGACCAGAAAGGGTAGAAAGATTACTACTCCAGCAAGATATTTAACATAGTAAAATTATTACGTTTTGTGTTTAGGTGTTAAAAGTAAGAATGACTCAAATACTTTGAACTTCATCAAAGTGATATTGTCTGTAAAAATTCCTTAATATGTGTTGTGTTGAGTTAGAAACTCAAGGTGGGAGAATGTCATATTGTGTTCAATAGATGGACTTGTTAGTTGTTTCATAACATGGCTTCTTATATGTCTATGCCTCTAATAATAATATTTTGTCTATGTTGTTTATATTGTATGTTCTTTGTTTTTTTGTTATGTAGATGGTTGGCATTTTGTGGTTCCGAAAAAAGGGACAAAATTAAATAGTGTTTATGTACAATGCTTCTTTATTTTTATTAAAAACATTACGTCGAATTTATTTACGTCGGGTAGACGATAAGTGACAGTTTATGATATGGTAGTGAAGAAAACTTAAGACTTCGTTAGAGCCTTTTTTGGCAACTTCTTCACTGTATCCAAACCAAACAGACTTGCCGGTTGAAAATACATGAATATTAAACATGTACGACAACTGTCTTTTATAATAAGCATTATTCGTAGTGATGTTTGGTACTGGGAGGTTTCGTTGGTAATCAATGCCTACAGCTTCTTTCAGAACATATTTTTGAATTTCCTTCCTTGCAACACGTTTTCTTGAATAGAAGGTTCCTGCTCGCCTCAAATTAAGCTCTTGCAAAGTATTAGAGACTTGAGCTTTGATGAAACCTAATTCGTTGAAGCACGCAGATTTTTCATCACTTCCCGAACTGTTCCAAAATGTTTTTCTCTTCGTTGTTGATTGTGATTCTGATGGTCTGCTCCTTTCATCTTGTGAAGAACTGTCTTCACATTTCTCATCCATGTTGGCGTGAGAATAGAAACACGAATAACCTAACCTAAAATAATAAGCTAGGCTATGTATCTCAAAATAAAGCTTAAAAAATGTTCACATTAAACAAACTGAGAATTAAAGTGTATCTAAAAGAAAACCACTACTATGTCTAGGAAATTGTTTTAAAAAAAGACGTAATTTGCACCAAAATAGAACAAAAAGTATCACAACTCAAACCACCTCGCTGTAAAACGCGGGCAAACACAGAACGAAACTGGACCAATATCACTGCAACTAGATTGAAGCATGATGATGGTTAGCCCGTTCTTCGCTAGGAGCGCTGAGGGTTAGCTGATTCATCCATTGGACGCAAAATTTCAAACGGTTGTAACTTAGTAGGTTGATTTGTTATTATACTTTTGTATTAGGAATATT
This sequence comes from Timema cristinae, assembly GCA_039000515.1. Classification (NCBI taxonomy): domain Eukaryota; kingdom Metazoa; phylum Arthropoda; class Insecta; order Phasmatodea; family Timematidae; genus Timema; species Timema cristinae. The sequence goes on along the minus strand of JBCFYV010000868.1, from coordinate 74,335 downwards.
GAAGTACTTGGATAGAACTACCATCTCATTTTTCAAAATCTTGAAAGCTAGCTGGTTTTTCCTTTGGACACTATATATATATATATATATATATATGCATACACACACACACGCACTAGTTCTCACACTTCCCACGAAGCTAGAGGACTGAAATTTGGCACAGGTGTTCCTTATAAGCCAATTAGGAAAAGTAAAGATGTTTCATTCCGATATTTTGTGATTAAGGGGGTGAAATAGGAGCAGCTATCTTAATCAACAATATCACTTTATAAACTATTTTTTAAGCGCTTAGAGGATAATATTCGATAAGGTTGTTCTAATAATGCTCTCGAAAAAATATAGCAATTATTTTTAACCCTGTAGATGCTTCTAAGGAGTGGGAAAAAAAATGAATACAGACAACTGATTAAAGTATGTAATTTTGTCACAATATGCAACTCCAAAAGACGGTAGAGTTTATATTTGTGGTGTTCATACTGTTTGTGTGAGTGAGAAGGCCTGGCCCGTGGAGGTGTGTGGTGGTGGGGAGTGGAAGGAGGAGGGAGGGAGACCTGTCCAGCCATGCTCAGGTGATATCGCCCCAGGCAGTAAGTAGGCAAGGGGGCCTGCCGAAAATAAAACTCACCATGAGAAACGATACTTGGTCACCTCCTCGCGGGGTTTCTCGGGTAGCGCCAAAAACCATGCCATTAGGCTTAAAAAAAATCCTCATTTTCATCTAAAAATAAATAACACAATATCCCGAGTGAAGAACGGGTATTCAGATAGTCATATATAAGTTCATTTCTATTTGCTTTGACAAATGTATTCCAAAACATAGAAAACTGTTAAAATATTTTTAGGCTCAAATTCTTCTTAATTTGACAATGGACCATGATCTTCACTTTCTTTGGAGCGCCTGCTTTCTTTGAACAAAGAATGGTGGATAGGCGGGATGTATTTGAATAGATGTAACATATATCTCTTTTTTAGGCAGTTTATTATACGCGAGCCACTGTGGAGATTTTCTTGTGCAATGTTTCCCAAATTCTTTGGTTGACCTTCTTTGTTGGATTTAATATTCAGCTCGTTGAAGGGAGTGACTTTATCTAGTCTTGTATTTTTTTTATATAGATGATCGAGAAGGGATTCTCTTTTTTCATATCGAGGTCGTATTTTTAGCCAGTCTGCACTTTCATCTTCCAAGTTTTTATAGCGTTTTGTTGTGATTTTTTCAAGAGCATCAGTTTTTACAAATTCGTCCACTTGTATTTTCAAAAGAGCACATTTCTTGTATCGTCTGGTGGTTTGTATCTCTCTATATGTCATCTGGAACATATATAATTTTATTTCGAGAAACTTGATCGATAAAGCCAAAATCAAAATCATTGAGTGACCAGTTATCAAGCAAGACCTTTTATTATTATTATTATTATTATTATTATTATTATTATTATTAGCACCGCGTCTTACTACCCATTCGGGTTATACGCACTTACGCTAATGTGTAATGGTAAGGTGATTGTGAGATGAAATGAAGGACCTACAGTTTAACGTGGAATCCGAACCACGGTGGAGGCCTGGCATTCCCCACATTCACAAGATGTCTTGTCAGAGGTGAAGGAAGGGTTTGGAAATCAGATAAATCTGTGCCGGGACCAAGGATTGAACCCCGGCCGCCAGCACAGAAGTCTGACACCTTACCCCTAGACCACCAGGTCACCTAGCAAGACCTTTTAGTTCTACCTTAGTTACGTGAGTTACTTTCAACAATGATAATGAAATCTTTGTTCTTTCTTTGTCCACTATGTATCACTTTAAATAATGGCATGTTCTTTTGGTGAAACTGGATGAATCTCTTGAGAACCTCTGGATGTTATCGTCTTATCTAAAAAATACATGTACCCTAGATCTTTAGCTTCGGTGGCGACACTGTCTAAGTTGCTACTCTTGCAGTAGAATAGACTGCAAATGACTTGGAGATCGAGGTTCAAATCTCGGTCGGGTTTACTGAAGGTGGTATTCCAAAGTGGTTTTCTACCCTCCCTCCACGTGAATGCGAGAACACTTCCTCTAAATATAACCTTCCTCATCCCTAAACCCATAAGCTTACCCTGAAAAGTATGACGCGGTGGTAAATAAAAGTTTGACCTACCGAGAGTGCCTGATCAACAAGTTTTTTTTTTTTTTTTTTAATTTTGTAGGGCATCAGTAAACCGGGGTCATTGCATAGAAAAGCAAAACTTAAAAAAACATTTTGGCACGCAACTTGTATACGCGCTTTTCGGTTAATAGGTCATTTTTCTTTTTAACATCGTTCTCCGTTTTCAACTCCTTAGTTATTATTATTATTATTATTATTATTATTATTATTATTATTATTATTATTATTATTATTATTATTATTATTATTATTAGCACCGCGTCTTACTACCCGTTTGGGTTATACGCACTTACGCTAATATGTAATGAATGGTAAGGTGATTGTGAGATGAAATGAAGGACCTACAGTTTAACGTGGAATCCGAACCATGGTGGAGACCTGGCATTCCCCACATTCACAAGATATCTTGTCAGAGGTGAAGGAAGGGTTGGGTAATCAGATAAATCTGTGCCGGGACCTAGTATTGAACCCCAGACCCCAGCACAGAAGTCTGACACCTTACCCCTAGACCGCCAGGTCATCAACTCCTTAGTTAAACGGATGCACGTGGAACACACTTCATTTCAAAGGTCACCAAATCCGAGGTTAAAATTGTGAACAAAAATATTTTTAAAAAAACCCAACTTTTTCCACCATCACGTCATTCATTGCTTGCTCGTTCTACATTTTCCCAAGTTTGGTTATTCTAAACGTTGATGGTAAATACGTTCTTACACTGATCCCTTTACATAAGTGGGATTACACACATTAAAATGAGAATAAGAACTTTATTACAACTTCTCTACTTTCATTGAATCGTCTAGATGGACGCATGGTCTAAGGCGCTACTCTCGCATTGATGTAGATTGTTAGTGAAAGGGAGATTTAGGTTCGAATCTCGGTCAAGTATACTGAGGGTGTTTTTTTAACATCTTTTTTACTCTCCCTTTACGCAAATGCGTGTAGACTTTCTCTAAACATAAGCTTACTAATACCATTAGTATAATTAGTACATGAGCTTGTAACCCGAACGGAATATAAACACACCAGATACAGTACAAGTTTTTGCAAAACATGATTTTGTCAAACTGGAAGCAATCTTCCCTATTAACACCGAACAAAGTATTTAGTTTAATGGGTTTTCTTTGGATGATTTTAATTTTCTCTGTTATTATGCGCATAACCTTTGTCACCTCATTATTTCTTAATAAAAAGTTATTTTGAATAATTTGATAAATATTGTGAAAAGTTGTTTCTTAGAACATTAGCTTAAAATTGTTTTTTTAGAACAGTGTAGTGCCTTTGTATCGTGTTGACAGGTAGGCTAATCCGGTTGTGTCTTGGCAGAATATCTTTTTAAGTACAAAGAACTTTCTTAGTATTTAATTTAAACAGACATCAAATAAATTTATGTGGGAAGTGAATTTTTATCCGTAAACATTTTTAGAAACTAAATTATAATCCTAATGCAAGTCCGTTCTCGCCCCCCTCCCCCAATCTCCTTTTTTTTTTTTACGGTTGTTGCATACGAGCATTTGTGGGTGTAACTGTTTCACTTGAGGCTAGACATTGTATCCATTTTCATGCATAATTAACACAGTACAAAGTTTAATAACCAAGTGTGTTTTTTTTTGTACCAACATTGTCGTAAACAAAACATGAAACATGTTGGGTAACTGTAAATGGTCGTTTAGGAGTTTTTTTTATACAAACGCGTCTTACTACCCATTCGGGTTATACGCTTATGTACTTACTACGCTAATGGTTTTAAGGATTAGGAAGATTATATTTATAGGAAGTGTATCCACATTTGTGTGGAGGGAGAGTGGAAAACAGTTTTTGAAAAACTACCCTCAGTACACCCGATACAGATTCAAACCTTGATCTGCCCGTCATCGGCAGTTTAGTTTACTGCGAGAGTAGCACCTTAGACCATGCGGTCACCGGAGCGGGTGTTTTGGAGATTTTGACTTTGAAATTACTAATCAGTAGAAATTGCTATGTTTAATTTTGATTTTAATGTTAAAAATAATATAATACTGTTGTATTTGAAATAACACAATCAAGTATTCTAATACTCACAAACTCATTTATCCGCTCTCGAAATAGACTAGACTGTCGATGACGGAGAGCTTGGGTTTCGATTTCAGTCGGGTGTATTGAGGTGAGTTTTTCCTAAATGGTTTTCCACTCTCCTTAGCGCCAGTGTGGGTACCCTCCTTTAAATTCAATCATCCTCATCCCTTATTCATTAGCGTAATTAGTAGATAGGCGTATAACCCGAACGTGGTGATAAAAATAAAATTGAACACAATCAATAACTCAAAATCGAACAGATTTGACATGGCTGGATTTGAAACTAGCCTCAATTCCTTAGGGCTGTTCTGAACTTAACTCTAGTCAATTAATGAAAAACCACGAATGAAAATATATTTTGCATCAGCTCGTGGTTGAGCCCCGGTCTTCCGATCGAAGTCTATACAACTTTATATTTTATGACCAACATGAATGTTAATGTCCTCGCTTGATAATACTAATAGTGTGTGACATGTGGCAACAATAGACCCAGCCCGGGGCTGGTCCAGTACCCCCCACATGGGGAAGGAGAGGGGAGGTGAAAGTACCATGTCGAGCTATATAAGCGCCCTCCACATTACTCATGTCAAATCACATCATTCTCTACAGCCCTGACTGACACCGTCACTCCAAACCAAAAAATGGCCTTCAAGGTAAGGTGTCTAGTTTTCATTAGACTGGGATCATTGTGAGCGTGGAGAGTTTGGTTCGAATCTTGTGGCGTTGAATCTTTAGTTTTAACTATTTGCTAGTTGTTTTGTTGCAGAGTGTCTTATACTCACTCTGACGATCCACCACTTGCATTACATAACTGTTACAGGAGCAAAGCGACGAATTTTAACTATGTAGGGTGCTAGTAACTCCTTTTATATTTATACCAGCTTTAAATGCCGTAATTAATTCATTCTTTTTCTCAAATAAAAGTGATGACGATATATTTTAACTAACCAACCAAAGTAAACACGATAAAAGAGCATTTTATGGCACATTTATTGAAAAATTAGATTCACTAGAACCAAAAATCAAATAGAAGTACCTTTTTCTGTAATATTCACTAAACACGGTGAAATTGGTATCCGGGATTTTTTATATAAAAAAAAATTTTCTGGAAGATTTTGTTGTTGTAATTTTTAAATAATAATCTTTTCCCCTTTTTTCCATTTCAACTCATTTTAATACATTCTACAGGAAACTATACTCCTTTGCGATATCTTTATTCTGTCTTAGCAAACTTATTACAGGACTATATTAAGGTAAATTATATATGCCTTACGGAAAGTTTTGATAGACCACATGTAGGTGGGGGTCACTGACCCCAGGCGTAAGGTACCGACCGGCCTGACGTAGGGTGGACGGGACGCGCTCTGGGTCCACGCACGTTTCATATAAACGAGCCCTATACTGTCTTTGCCACCTTCCGGTACTGACAGATCTTTTAAAATCCTGTCGAGACGGCCCCTGGGCAATCTGACGGACGGTGTCCGACAAGGTCATCTGTGTATGAGGAGGCCGATACTCCTTTCTAGACACGCACTAAGCGGTTGGTAGTGCGTACCCGTGTAGCGGGGATAGCTGGTCAGGGCATCTCCGGGCAGCTAGTTTCAAAAAGGCTGGGCGGCAGCAAAGATGGGGAAGAGATAAAAGGACGGAGTTTGTTATAGAACGAAGGTTGAGGAGACGGTTGTTCGGAGGCTGAGCTCCTGACTTCCTCTTGGTGGGCGATGACTAGGAGGAGCCGATTTCCTCCCTCCATCCGGTCCCATTGAAAAAGGGGAGTGGGGGGTTATCCCAAGTAACCCAAGGCAAGCTGGGATGGAAGGGCTAGTATTGGATTTTTCGGGAGCCCAAGTACCCGGAATGGCACTCATGGACTTCGGTCTATGTCCGTCGAAAAGTTGTCGTTCCCGATGGGTATAAGTGGTTTCACTGTGGAGGGCCTCAGACCCTATGTACAGTGTAGCTGGAAAGCCCTTTCGGGGGGATCTCTTCGGAGGTTTAGAAGATGCCAAAGTCCACATGTAGGTACTCTTAGTTTAAAAAAAAGACAATTTAAATTGATTTGGTATAACTCGAGAAATTGCTGTCGCTCTTTGATATTTCGGATACATTTTGATGTTTTTTTTAAAACTTTAGTATTCGTTTCTGGTTAAAAAAAAAAATTTCACCGAGCATTTAAAACTCGTAAGATATGTTTAACTAAATAGTACACACTGTTGCAAAAACATGTGACCAAAGGGCATCACTGAAATAATATACACTCTTTCAGAAACCTATTGGGGTAAAAATAATCTCTTTTCTCCATCACAATTAATTTCCCAGACCTCAATTAAAAAAAATTATTAACTAATATCTTGGAAACTATTAGTTTTTAATATTAAAAGATTTCAAATTTAATTTTTAATAATAAAACTTTGCAATAATAATGATTTAGTATCTAAATATTTGCGGAAAATTCACCAAAATGTGTACATTTCTGCTTATGTAAAGTACCTTCAAAGTAATTTTCATGTAAAAAATTAGTTACTATCTTGTTTATAATGTTAAACATTGTCTTGATACGAAATTTAATCAATTTCTTTAAGGCCTATTTTGTAAAAATCGATTTATTCTCTTTCCACCCTTAACTAAACTACCTTTATTTTATAGTTGGATAAAGTCCTGCGAGAAAATAAAAAGGTTTAAAATCTTTTTAGTAAAACTCTGGGGGAAACATTGAAAGGAATCGTTTCATATTTTTTAATAAATAGAGAGTATATGGCTTGCTGTCTTATTTGCGTGAGTGCACTTCGTCTCCTACTTGTCCTGGATATTCGCATATTTACAAAATGGAATGAGGACGTTAGATTTGAGGGAAAACGTATTCGAATTTTGTGGGGTTAGATTGGGGAATCATTTTAGCTGGAGGGGAGGGGGGTGAATCCAAGTACACCCTAACGAGATTTAACTCTGCGATTATTATTATTTTTATTATTATTAACAATAGTAATAATAATGGTAATATTAAAACCATAGGTATTAGCAATACATATACCGTGATAAGAACTTTTTTTTTTCGCATTTAACCTGATTTTTTAACAACTGAATGACGTTCTTAACCTTTGGGTTTAATGTATTGTGTGTGTCATATATCAAGTGTCAATGGAGGTATGTCTAATCCAAACACACTCTTGAAATAAATGGTTTCACCGAGTGCACAAACCATCCTTATTTGGCTGAGTTTATATTAATAACGTTTAATATTTAGTTTACTGTGCTTTAGCTAGTAATTAAATATTTAAATCATATCTCTTGACATTATTAGAACAATATTTTCATATGCTCGATATTTCATTTTTATTTGGGAAGCCAATTCAGAACTACCATGAGTGAATAAGGTTGTTTTTAATTCTCTCGTCTGGTGGGTGTTGATGTGATTATTTATCTTTATAAATTATCAACTATTCTTAGAAAGTTTTTTTAAAAGTATTATTAACAATTCAAAATAACAAGTCTAGGCTTAAAAAACGTATCTCCATTGTATTCAAAAATAATAATTTTCATAATCATAATTCATAATATTTTATAAATTATAAATACAGTTAATTCAATGATATTTGTTTTGTAATGTTCTAGTGCATCGTTCTCGCCGCCGTGTTGGCTGTGGCTAATGCCGGCTACCTGGGTGGACCCGCCGTCTCCTATGGTGCTCCCGCTCTTTCTTACGCCGCCCCCGCCTACGCCTCTGCCGCGTACGCACCCGCAGCCATCACCTCCCAGCACTCCAACATCCTGAGGACTCCCGGTAACTTGGGACAGGTGTCCACCTACTCCAAGACCATCGACACTCCTTACTCCAGCGTCTCCAAGTCTGACGTGCGAGTGAGCAACGACGCTCTCGCCTACGGCGCCGTCCCCGCTTACTCCTCTTACGCCGCCCCCGCTTACCACGGAGCCTACGCCGCCCCCGCCCTAGCCGCTCGTGCTTACGCCGCTCCCGCCGTGGCTGCCCATGGTGGTCTTTTGGGCGTCGCTTACTCTGCTGCCCCCATCGTCTCCCACATGACCTACAGCAACGCCTATGGCATCAACTACGCCTACTAAGCTTGCCAAGTTTCATAACGTTTATTTATTTCTTCTTTTGTAAATAATGCTCTGTAACAATTAATGTTAAATACAACGGTTGTTTCTTTGAACAGTAAATTAATAAAACTATTTCTTAAAATATGGCTACTTTTATTTTACATATCACCTGGTTTTAGATTGTAATGGTAACCTTTGTGGGTAAACAAACAATACGACCCGGATGAGACATTTGTTGAAACTGTACGAGCCGAGTGAAGACGAGAGCTACGCTCTATAGACTCGCCTCTCACCCACATTTACTTCTAGTTCAGTCGTTATTTTGATGTCTATGGAGGATGTTGATCTTGCTATAATATTAAGCGAACATATTTATATTATTATTATCTTTGTGGTACATATGTTTTGGCTCTCACAAAATGGGCTTGCCTTGGTATAATTCCAAGAATTGGATTTTTGTATCATTTGTCCAGACACTCATGTTTTGTAAAATAATTTACTAAGCAAAGATTAAAATAAAATAAAATAAAACTTAATTCCAAAAAACTATATCCGATGATGCTCCAAGTGTCAACACTGAGGGTTCTAACTGCGCATTGACTGTATGAGAATGTGGCGGTGCACTGGTACTCGCGCCCTTTGACTCTGACACCAAAGATATACACGGACCCGAGCGTCCGCGTCGCTAAGAAAAGGCGAGGTTAAGGTGAGTCGAGAGCACCAACTACTATACATTCTCGCACTCGGGCTTCCTAAGATCGTCTCGTCGCGTGTGTGGATGAGGCATTATGTTACGCAAAAGTATGAATGGAATTATTAAATTTCTATATCTTAGTATTGTACGTTTATTCTAGTGCACGTACCTGCTGTTTTCAGCTAGCGATTTTATCTCTATTTTGTCCTTAAGGGATTTAACTATGTTTTTAAATTTTTGTAAACGTCTCTAATGACCTTATTAGGCTGAAAGTTCGTAGAACTTCAACAATAATAGTACTAGGCTACACAACGTTTGGTGCCTAAGATGTTAGACCTTGTTTGGGGTATTTTGTATTCACAAAATCTGAAAATGACATCATTTTTTGTTCATCAGATCTGCTTCTCACGATATGACATATGTACAGAAAACCCAAGGAGCCTAGAACACGTACAACAAAACACTAGTTTCTTCTTCATTGAGACCTGCTGTTGAACCCTCGTTTTTCTGATTTCCTGCGATGCGATGTTCCTGGACATTTCACGGTGGATGCTCCAACAATAGTCTGCCATTATATGCGAATCCTATCGTCCACGGCACCGTTTTTCCATTACCCTGATTCCCTGGTGAAATCTTTCCCCTTTTTCATCGCTTACATCACCATGACAATGTGTAAATCGATCCAAATGACAGTGGAGATGGTGCAATTTTATGCTCATGTTACAACCAAGTGTACACAACTCGCTGAGCATATTCCCCACGAGTTCACGGTAGTTAGCGAGTTTGTTCACAAGAAAATTATTTAAAACCACACAAAATGACGACCACGCACATGCCTCAATATTGTCCTATACCTGCCTTAATTTTCTCCATGGTCAACGGTGGCGGTTAGAATAGTCCCTCTTGTAGTAAGAGTAGACTTAAAGGGGAAGCTTCTGTGAAGGACGTACCTCGTGCAAGACAAAGCTATCCTTTATCTTTCCTTTCATCTTCTTTTCTTCCTACTTTTCTCTCCTTCCTTCGTCTCCCTTCTCTTTATCATTCCTTATTCTCCCTTCTCTTTCTCATTCCTTACCTAGTCCTTCCCTTACCCTGCCGTTAGGTCCAGCAAGGAAGCTTTTAGGGCCCCCCGTTGACGACCTAGGCAACTCTCACGGCTTTCCTCGCACATTAATTGGATACCACTGCACTTGAGCTCCGTCATAAAATTGCGCCGATTTCAATATCTTAGTAGAAGGGCCATAGGTTTAAGGTTCCGTTTGGAGCTATCTATGAATAACCGCCATTCACTGGGTGTGTTTTCCTCTACGCCTAATTTTCATTAGTACATTGCTGCAGAAAACAAAATTGTTTTCTTTTGTGAAGAGTGTTAGAAACCCATCCTCTTTGCTGCGACACACTATTATTACTCTTCCCGGTAACAATATATTTTTTCTGCCAACCTGTAAACTAAAATTTCGGTTGTCTCCTTTGGAAGACATAAGGTCTCTCATGAAGTCGTTCACTTCCGTTTGACTGTAACCTTATGCAGCTGATGAAGGTCGTTGGAAATCACCATCATGTTGCTCAGCATATATTTCTTTCTCACCAGTCAATTCATCGAACTCTTCGAAGAGCTCTGAAAGCATACTGCATGTTGGGACAGGTATCTCTTATGAATGGGGAATAGGGTGTCTAGCGGAGGCTAGATCAGGATATATCCACTTACTCCGGTTCTTCCCATTAATGCCCTTTATATTTACCAGACAAAAATAACATTCATCACGGTGGTTGATGTGTTCGCACCATACCATTGGTGTACCAAATTTCATGCACCTTTCCCATTCGTTCACTGTCGCAGGTTCTCTGTACTAGTTTTACACGCGGCATTCTGTGCCCGAGGCTTATTTTGGTTTCCTAGTTTTACTGTGAAGTAGGCAAAATAAGCTCTTTTCACAAAATCCGCTATAGATTGTCTCTTTAAAGCGAATGTGTACGCTTCGCAGATGTAACCAAAAACATTTGGATGATTGACACATTTTATACGTGATGAATCCATGTCAATGCCTGAAAGAGAAATAAAACACGTCTTAACATGTAACGTGCACACGCAAACATGGAACAGAAAATTCAAAGGTATGTATACAAACAGGTAACAAATGCTGGCAGGTAAATAAAGTAATACTAGGTAATAACGCCAACAATATCTCAACAACTAGAGCAAAAAAGGATACCATTTCCGTTATCAGCGTCACGAAAATACCCAGAATTAGGCCAAAATTCCAGACCCCACTCAAACACAATTTTTACATTTAACAAATACTGGCGGGGAAATAACGTAATACTAGACAATAACAGTTCAAAAACTAGAGATGCTAGAACAAAAGTATACCATTTCCATAATCAGCGGCACAAAAATACCCAAAAGTAGGTCGAAAATTTCAGACACCACGAAAAAAAAAATTGTTCCCCAGAGTAATTAATAATTTTCATAACCTACATATTATGCTAGTTTATGAAGGTTATTCTGACTAACCATATAAATCCATGTATTTAGAGAATTACCCCTGTGGGCTTGAGTTTAGAATAGTTTCCTAGTATAGCCTGTTTATAAAATGCGAATAAATAGTACGGTGTACCTAACGTGTCGATCGCAGAGGGTAAGTTTGTCGCTAATGTTACAGTTTGCGAACAGGGCGGAACATACGATAGTGCATGGTTAATTCGTCTAATACTCTCCGGCTTTCTCGCGATACCAGTTTTTGCTACGGGTGATTCTATTTTATCCAGATGCATGCAAGTGCACCACCAATCCCCTTTAATGCGGCGTCAGCACTACCAACCCTTTTACTCAATATAACTCTGCTCCAAAGAATGATAGGAAGCTAAGGTTTAACACCCTTTTAAGGATGGACTATTTTGGTCATATCCCCCCCGTCCCCTGTGGAACTGGGTTTAGAAGACAGATATATCCTATAAGTTTCACCTCCTTTTCTTCTTCCTTCCCTTTCTCTCTTTTTTCCTTCTGCTACCTTCTCTCTCTCTTTCCTTACCTCCTTCTTCCCATCCCCCTGACCTTCATTCCTGCACGGAAGCTTTTAGGCTCGCCGTTGACGACATTGGCAACTAACACGGCTCTCCTCAGATGATTATTGGATACCACTGCTTTTGAGCTCTTTCATGAAAGTGCGGTTGTAATATCTTAGTAGAAGGGCCTTAGGGATGACAATAACCGGGTAGGTCCGGACGTAAAATTGGCACTTTCCTGCACCTACTTGCTGCGATACCTCTCTCGTCGGGACAGTTAACAAGGCCATGTGGGGTAGTACAAACTTGGATCACTCTGTGGAGCCCCTTTTTCGTCCTCCAAGAGCAAGGCAGGCATACAAAATTAAACAGCATAAAAAAAGGGAGAAATAAATGCAGAGTAAGTCGATAGGACAATAAAAATAAACATAATATATTTGCTTCTGTTTCCCTGCAACCCATTAATCATTTTAGCGTTAAACAAAATAAAGGAATGAATGACCAGACAATAATAAAGAATATTCTCGGGAAAGAGTAAAAAAAAAAGATAGTAGAAAGCTCAAATCAGAAGATAAGTATTTAAATGTAAATTTTATTTATAAATTGGATAAATGCAAGTTTTAATGTACAAACAATGTATATATATTATATATAAGTCAAAACGACTAAAAAAGAACAAAATAATTAATACAAGTTGGAAGGACTCTGAATGTTTAACAAACATTTCCTTGTAAAAGGACTCTGAATAATTACCATACTATTCCTCATAATAGGACATTGAACATTTAACTATCTTTCCTTTCACTTTGCATAATTGACATAATATTCCTTATAAAAGAACTCTGAACATTTAAATATCTTTCTTAGCGAAAGACTCTGCATAATTAATATAATACTCCTTATAAAGGACTATGAATATTTAACAAGCTTTTCTGGTAAAAGACTTTGCATAGTTAACATAATACTCCTTATAAAAGGACTTTGAACATTTAAATTGTACTACTAGCCAAAAAGAAATTTTGAATTATAAATACTGAAAATTAAATTATAGCTTACATTTTACACGTAGATGTGCCCTAGATGTATGTCCTGCCAAGAGTGATCTGGTCTCTGAGTTCCTGGCAGTATTTATCCGATATAAATGGCTCAAAGAAGGGGGAAGTAGGGGATACAAACAAAACATACAAAGAGAGAGAAAAAGGGAAAGGATAGTAGTGGACGAGGAACATGCGACGAGAAAGAGCCCTGGATCAATCCAGAACTGTCTATTGGCTTCGGGAACCCTCTAGCGCTGGAACATCGTACTTGCGACACCGCGGTGTTGATGATCGATCCTCCTGGCCTCGCGCGTCAGTCATAACAACACGTTCGCGATGGTCGGTTACGTAGCCTGGGAGATAGTTATCTCGGGACGTATACAGTGGATTGGGCCTAGATGAGTTTATGACACTATACTATTTTGGTTGGGGTGGGATATGACTAGTAATGGTTTAGTGTCCAGTTTTTTTAAAAAATATAACGCTGTAGCTCATCATAAGACGCTACACCTGGGTTTACTGTGCGGGTTGTCCCCAAATATGGCATGGCCAAAACTGTCACACCTGACTGTCTGCAAGCACCGTACTGACAAATTCTACTGGCATCTCACTGACCGGCCCTCGGCCGTAATGACGATAAGAGGCGGAAACGGGTCAGGTCATCCAGACCTATAACAGGAAAGATCCAGGAAGTGGTGAGGCCCCAGCCCCGCTTCCTGGTAATGTCGCGAGTAGACGAAGATGAGTCCTTGAAACGTGTTAGCCCATTTATCCTCGAAAGAGTCATAAATGGACCAGCAAAATCGGACGTTTTAATAAATAAACTGCGTGATGACACCATTATGATTCAGACTATGACCGACACTCAATCCTCAAACATGTTGGCGATCTCCGAAATACCGTTGAGTAATACGGCTAATATACAGGTGAGGGTGGAGCCCCACAAGTTCCTCAATGTTTGAAAGGGAGTGGTCACTTGCTATGAACTCGACTGCGTAAGTTGAGGATATCTGTGAGGAGCTTTCCCCTCAGCATGTTACTGAGGTTTACCGTATCATCACCAAAAATAATCGACAAGAGAAAAATACTGATACATATATCCTCACTTTTGCGACTCCCACCCGTCCAAAGGAGGTTCAAGCAGGCTTCCACGTGCTCAAAGTCCGGCCGTATTTTACCAATCCTCGGTGCTATTTTCAGTGCCAGAAATTCGGGCATAGTAAGCTGAGATGCCGTGGAAAGTCAACCTGTGCGGATTGCGGACAGGAGGCCCACAATACACCGTTTGAGTCTCCTAAGCTCTGCATTAACTCTAAGGGCCGCATTCTGGCTGTTCTTGGGCCTGTACCAAATGAAAAACGGTGAAATAAGTCCCGGAGATTCAATGTGAAAAGAATACTTCTTATGCCTAGCCAAGGAATATGCATCCAGTCAAGTTCACACATGGGAGTGCAAGGTGTCGTCCTGCTTCCCTTACGTGTTCTCTGCTTCTGAGCCTACTTAGCGTTTGCTGTTTCTACGGTTTAATGGAGCCCGCGGTGAAGATGAAGAAAGGTGTTGGCGTCGGGGTCGGGAGAAGACCGCCGGATGAGGCGAGGAAGAACCCCGGGCCCGGGAAGCGACCGACCCCGGGCAAGAAGAAGTTGGCGGTGAGTGGCGGGGGATCCGCCGTCAACGGCAGGCTTGTGCTGCACGTCCTTTCTGGGGAAGTTGGAAGTTTCCGCTCGCGGGGACTGAAGGCTCCTCCCGTCAGGAAGGAGCTCGTGCCGGGTGGCTAGTGGTCCGCCACAAGCCCGAAGGCGGGTGCTTTAGAGGCAGCTGCCCCTTCGAGGGGCAACAAGCCTGAGATAGCTGCCGAAGTCAGCGGGGCCGCTCCAATTCCCGGAGCTGAGCGTGCCGTTGGCCGAGGTGAGCTAGAGTCGCCCCCGGGTGACGAATCGGCCCTTATTAGGGCCAACAAATCGGCCCTCTCTAGGGCCAACAAGGCTGGCGTGACCCCCCAATTTACCGGGGAGGTGGGCGCAGTACACAGCCAAGCGGGGGAAGGTAGCGGGGCCCCTCAAATTACTGGAGGTGAGCGTGCCGGTAGCCACACCCAGTCGGTGTCACCCTCGGGTGAAGTTTCGGCCCTTTTCAGGGCCATCAACTCGGCCAGCGTGACCTCGCCAACTACCGGCGAGGTGGGCGCAGGTGGCCAAGGTGAAGCCAGCGGGGCCCCTCCAGCTACCGGAGGCGCGCGTGCCGCTGGCAGATCCGCCGGGGCTTCCGGCACTGCACCCTCGGGCCTCGGCTTTAAGGACAGTGCTGGCCCCCTTCAAAGCGTCGGCAGTAATGCCGATGCGGGCGAGCCCAGTGGGGCCCCTCCGACTACAGGAGGTGAGCGTGCCGCTGATGGCCAAAAAGTGCTAGAGGCCCTTTTTAGGGCCGACAGCCCGCAATCCGGGGAAGATGGCGAAAGCTCCCGCCAGCACGATGGGTGGAAACCTAACGGTGCCAACGTAAGCCCTGACCAGGGGGAGCCTAGTCGTCCTCCGCCAGTAAAGACCGCTGCAAGCGGCACTGACGCAAGCGCTAATGCAAGGGTCTCAAAAACCTGCGTCAACTCCGACACCTCCCGCCAAGGGGTGTCGGTAGGTATGAAACGTCCGGCTGAATTTTCTTCAGACTCGGAAGACCGGGTCGCACGCTTCGCGCGTGTTGACAGCTCGTGCGAGTCCGTGGACGTGGAGGGACTGTCTTCAGGACCAGACCTCCCGTTGATGCGTGATGAGTCGAGCCAGGGGTCCGATGATGAGTCTGAAGGATTTCGGACCGTAAGACCCCGCCGAAGGGGGAAGGCCGGCAACACCAGGAAGCTGCTGGGGGGCAACCCTAACCATTTAGGCGGCAGCTCTGGTGATGAGAGCGAGGCCAGCGGTGGCCCGGGCCAGGGTGCGCCAGCGCTGGGTAAAGGTGGGAAGCGGCGGAAATCTGCGGGTAACAACGCAAGCCGTGTCTCACCCCAGCCTGGTACTAGTGGCTCTGGGCCGGCTGGCAAAGCGAAGGGGAAGATCCCTCCCATCATATTGTGTGATGTGGAGGGCTACTCCAAGTTGGCGAGGGCCATCCGGTCCAAGGTTCGAGAGCCTGTGGAGGCGGTCAGGCAGCCAGGGGACCGAGTGCGCCTCCAGTGCGGGTCGGAGGAGGATTACCGCGCCCTCCAGAAGTTCTTGCCGAGCTTGGGGATCCAGCATTGGTCCTACGAGCTGGGACGGGAGCGACTGGTCAGGGTCGTGGTGAAGGGACTCCTGACACGGACAAACCCTGACGACATCCAGGAGGAGCTAGTGGAGATGGGTTTCCCCGGGAAATCCATCACACAGATGCTCTCCCAATGGAAGCGGGATCAGAAGACCGGAGAAAGGCAGCGGTTGCCGAACTTCGTTGTCTCTCTGACGCCCGGGGAGCACACCGCAAGGCTGTATTCCATATCAGTCCTGTGCGGGCTCCGCGTCAGGGTGGAGAAGTACAAGTCTCCGGGCGGCCCGGTTCAGTGCAAGAACTGTTTCCGGTTTGGTCATGTGCGGAGGGATTGCCGCGCTAACCCTAGGTGTGGGTTCTGTGGTGGTGACCACGAGAGGGGCGGGTGCCCGGAGGAGAGACGATCTCCCCCGAAGTGCCTGCACTGCTCAGGAGCTCATTCCTCGGCGTGGCGGGGCTGTCCCACGTACAAGTCCTTGCGGGCGGCAGGGAATGTGCGGGTCTCCAAGCCTCAAGAAGGGAGGACGGATGGGCTAAGTGAAGGCCAGAAGCCCTCGGGGCACGTTGCGGGACGGAGGGCGAAAGTGACTCCAGCTCCAACACCAAAGCCACTGGTACAATCGTTCGCCAGTGTACTGTCAAAGAGAGATACCCCTCCACCTCAGGCCGAGGCACCTGCCGAAGCCACCAAACCTGAACCGGTGGAATCCAGATCTACCCCTTTGGTGGAGGGCCCGCCCGAGACCGCTCCTCTCCCTATCCCAACCCACACTGCCATCCTACACCCTTCCAACCCTTTCCTTCCACTCCCAACTCCCACCCTTGTCACCCCTGTAACCCCCACACCCGAGGATGATGCTGCAAAGCTCAAAAATTGCATTGAGCTACTCAAGGGTATTCCGGGACTGGACCCATGGGACTTTTCATCGAGTCTCTTGAGGAAGGTCCAGGAGTCTCCGAGGAGTAACCGTGGCCACCTGGTCATGGAGCACATCATCCTCTACCTGGTCTCTCATGGCAGTGCACCCGAATAGAGGACCACCAGTGCTGAAGGAGCTCACGGTCGCACTCTGGAACGCCAACGGAGTCGCGGGGAAGAAGGCTGAGCTTGAAAGTTTCTTGGCAAAGCATCGTGTCGATGTAATGCTGCTGGGAGAAACCCACTTGCGCTCCGCAATGAGGTTCTCGTTAGCAGAGTTTATCTGCCATCGTAGTGACCGAGTGGGGGATGTGGGAAGGGGTGGGACGGCGGTTCTGGTCCGAAGGGCCTTGACCACCACGTCGTCTCACTTCCTCCCCTCCAACACATGGAAGTAACGGCTATCCAACTGGTAACCTCGACTGGCCCAGTGCATCTCATTTCCATCTACTTCCCTCCCTACCACCGGTTCGACCAGGCTACGAGGGCTGACATGGAGGTGCTGCTTCGAGGTACCACGCCTGTTTTAATCGGTGGTGACTTCAACGCTAAGCACCCTTCATGGGGCTCTAGGATTATGTGCGCTCGCGGCGGATTGCTCCGCGACGTCATAGATCTACACGGCCTGGTGGCTGCCGGGCCTCCGACCCCTACCCACTTCCCTTTCAATCCCGGCTATCTCCCGGACGTCCTAGACTTCGTTGTCTCCAGAGGGATCAGAAGGCGGTTAGTGCTGAAGTCTCTAGCTGAGCTAGACTCGATCACAACCCCGTTCTCGTGAACCTGGAACGCGCGGTGTCCTTCATAGACCCCCCCGAAAAACCCGACCTAAGGCGCACTGACTGGGACAGGTTTACGAATGTGTTGAGAGAGAGGTTGGGACCCACCCCTACCTTTCGAACAGCAAAAAGAAATCGATCGCGGTGCGGAGTTCATAACTTCCGCCATCAAGGGGTCGCTCGAAGCTTCGACGCCGAGGCACCGTCCTAAGAGGGCGCCACAGGCTTCTTTGCCCGATTCTATCCTCAGGCACGTCCGGGAGAAAAATCGGCTGAGGAAGGCTTGGCAAATCTCGAGGGACCCGGTAGACAAGGCCAACTGGAGCCGCAAAGTCCATGCGGTTCGGGAGATGGTCCGAGAATACCGGAACAGTGTCTGGGAGGACAAGATTGAGAGCCTGTGCGTGCAGGACAGGTCCTTGTGGCAATTGACGAGGAACTTGATGCGGGTCCCCGCACCAAGGCCGCCTATTGTGAGTCGCAACGGGGTGGCCAACTCCGACCAGGAGAAGGCCGATGCTCTCGCTGAGCACTTAGAGGCGCAATTTGTACCGACTGACAACCCGTCAGACCCGGTGCACGTTGCGCAGGTCATCAGTGCGGTCTCGTACAGACCCTTGGATGAACCCGAACCCACGGAGGTGACAGAAATGTCACGGGCGATAGCCGCTCTAAGACAAAACAAGGCCCACCGGATCCGACGGTATCAGTAACGCGGTCCTCAGAAAGCTGCCCTTGGAGGCGATTAATTTCCTTGTGGAGTTATTCAAAGCCGTCCTGTTCCTGAGTCACTTCCCCGAGCTCTGGAAGCATGCCAACGTCCTCTGCTTTCATAAACCGGGTAAGGACCCGGCCCTAGCTTCGTCCTACCGACCGATCAGCTTGCTCGACTGTCTGGGCAAGTTGTTCGAGAGACTAATACTGACGAGACTGATTCGACATGTTCGCGAGGGGGGCATTTTGGTGGACGAGCAGTTCGGCTTTCGGGCGGGACACGCTACGTCTCATCAACTTGTCCGGCTCGTGGAACAGGTTACGAGGAACTTCAACATCAACAGGCTGACTGGTGCTGTCTTTCTTGACGTGGCAAAGGCCTTCGACCGTGTTTGGCACGAGCGTCTCCTTTTCAAACTCCTCTCCCTGAACCTGCCCTTCTACCTAGTTAAGGTTGTTCAATCTTATCTTTCCAATCGCACCTTTTCCACTACCTTTGGGAACGCCACCTCCCAAGTCAGAAGCATCCGGGCTGAAGTGCCGCAGGGTTCCATGGTGGTTCCGCTGCTCTTCAGTCTCTATGTGAACGACATTCCAAAATCCCCAGGCACCGAGTTGGCTCTGTATGCGGACGACACGGCTCTAGTAGTGGAGTCGTGGTGAGGGCAGCTGGTGGAGAGGCGACTCCAGACGCACCTGGAGTTGGAGGGGTGGCTGACAACCTGGAGAACAAGTATTAACGTGGAGAAGAGCACTGCAATGCTCTTCACATGGAAAATAAAGTACTACAGGCCGGCCCCACTCCAGCTGTTCGGAGAACAGATCAGATGGGCGGACAGTGTTAAGTACCTGGGACTTACGCTGGACACAAAACTGACCTGGAGACGACACTGCAACGAAAGACTCAACAAGGCGAGGCAAAGGCTGGGAGTCCTAGGCCCACTGCTTAACAGGCGTAGCGCCCTGTCTACAAGGAACGGTCTGACGCTGTACAAGCAGCTGCTCAGGCCGATCCTCGACTATGCGTGTCCCGCTTGGGGCCACCTGGCGGACACGTATATGAGGAGGATGCAAGCGTTCCAGAGCGTATGTCTGAGGATCATTGTGGCCGCACCTTGGTATGTCCGGAATGAGACTCTTCATCGCGACCTGGATATTCCTACCATCAAGGACCATTTCCGGAAACTGGCGCAGTCCTTCTACGCCAGACTTCCCGGTGCCACCAATCCTCTTATCAGGTGCTTAGGAACTACGTCATCGACCCTGGTGGGTGTCATCGACGTCCCAAAGCCCTGCTCGGATAAGCGAGATATGTCAACAGTGGTTTGGGAGGCTCTCACCCAGCCCCCCATAGAGTAGTGTCTCCGCACGTAACTCTAAAAACCCTTAGTCGGTTTCTCAAATTCTTATCCCCCCTTTTTTACCCCCAATATTACTAATATTATGTAATCTCTGTTTCTTTGTTTCAGAACTTCGCGAAACGCGACAACCCGTTTTTAAATTTTTGCGAACCACACGGTGTGACCAATTGGTCGGTACGTGTTGGAACTTGCTCTCGTGCTCCCCTTCTGGAAGCATCGGAGCATGCCTTTTGTCTGTGTCTGTGTCTGTGTCAAGTTCTGGTATTTCAGACATCTTATAGCCAGATTGTTAGTCAGAACATCAACTTTACAAACTGCCATTGCGCAGTTAATCTTGCTAAAACGTCTACATGACTTGTGCCATTCGTCTACTCGAGACACGCAAACTCAAACAAAAACAACTAAGGTGGCGCCATAAGTTGTACAGGAAGCAACACGTTCACTGAAGTCGTCTCCACCACCTGTATTCCCGAAGAGGACTCCTCAAAGATTTATAAAAGCACTCAACTTGCTCAAAGTGGTTAGCGGTTGGTCCTGGGGTGCTGATAGGGAAACCTTTATGCGCCTCTATAGGGCCTTGGTAAGATCGATTACGGCAGTTTTGTTTATGGCTCAGCTAGACCTTCGGCGTTAAATATGCTGGATAATGTCCACTATGCTGGCATTCGACTGGCTACTGGGTTTTTTTTCGTACCTGTCCAGTTGTCAGCATATATGCCGACGCCAATGAGCCCTCTCTTCCTTACCTGTGGTCCTATCTTCTGGCATCTTACGTGTCAAAACTACATTGCATGCCAGAGTATGTTCCCTACCGCCCTGTGTTTCATCCCCCTAACCGTGTCTTGTATGAAACCAAATGGCGTAGTACAAAGCCGGTTGGGATCAGGATGCTATTGGTTTTCGACACGTGTGGGATAATCTTGCCAAAGGCAATTCCCACATCCCTAAATCGACCATCCCTAACTTTGTATATGAGGTGACATTTATAGAGATCCTCTCCACTCGCTTTCAGGGATTTAAGCGCATCTACACTGATGGATATAAATTTGGAGCTTCCGTGGTGCTTTTGTTGTGGAAGGATCCAATTTTAAAAGAGGTTTACCTGAAAAAACATGTGTTTTTACGGCTGAATTTTACGCCATTTTTAAATGTTTGTCTTTTTATATCGTAACTGTCACCGTTCTATTCTCAACTGCACGGATTCCTTGAGTGCTCTGTTAGCATTGTCCATTTTGTACTCCTGGATCCACTTGTGTAGATGACTCACGAGAAAACTTAAAAAAAAAAATATTAAGCACCCGGCTAGCCTTCTGCTGGATTCTGGTCTTTCAGGAAATGAAATGGCGGACCAGGTAGCCAAGTAGGCAGTCCATCTCCCTTCTGAGGCGAGTTTGGGTGTCATGTTCGTAGACCTGAAGGGTTATGTTCGATGTGGTGTCTCAGGCACCTGGCACGGACATACATTTCTGACCCATAGGTTTTTATTATGAGGGGATCCGCCTCCAGTCTGTGAATTTTGCGATGCTCCTCTGAGTGTGTATCACATTTTGGTGGAGTGTTGTAAATATTCCCCTATCCGCCTGGCTCTTGATTTTAAAGGTGACCTACGTTTTTTATTACGCGATAGCACGGATGGAGTTATTTGTTTACTCAGTGTTATACGTCAGGCGGATCTTTTTAATGCCATATGAGTCACTTTTACAAAGTGGCTCATTTAGATTTTTCTCATGTTGAGATTATTTTTAACATTTTTAGTGTACTTTAATATGCTGTTTTGTCTTTTTAACACGTCTTTTAGTATGCTTTAACATGCTTATTTTATATTTTTATCATTTTATATTTTAGTATCTTTGTTTTTTCATTTTAACAAACTTAATATATTTTAAAGTGTTTGTTTTGTATTTTTAATTTAGTGCATACTTGTGGTTTTTTATTAGTAGGTGTATCACTTAAACACATTCTAAAAGCCCATTTGAGCATTCCAATGGAGTACTTTCTCATATTGAGTATTTTTTCGATAAAATTTTTACTGTATCTTTAAATGTCAAGGCCCTAATGACCTCACTGTGTCGATGGGCCTTTAAATAATAATAATAATAATAATTAATCAATAATTAATAGTTTTACTCTCTCTCATCCTACATTCTAGAGCTATTAAAAGTGCACTTTATTAACTAAAAAAATACATCAACCGTCACTATTAAAGGGTAAAGCTGAGAATCAATAACATTCTATAATATGGATATAATATTATTAAAGCAATACTGGAATCGAACCCAAAACTCGTGGCAGGCTTGCCACCTACTAAGTTAAGTAGCAAAACAATATACACACGCACACTTCTTCCAACATCAACTAAATAAATTTGTACTATACATTTCTCAAATTTGTATTAAATGTGTATGCCAACTGTATTTTTAAATAATTGTGAACCAGTCGACACAACGGGCAGAGTTAAACAAATTGTCCATTTAATTCTATCAATTATGACATAACTTAAAACTGAATTAATAATCATGTCAACAAGTATTGTGAAATCAGCGTGCTTTAGGTTTAAACCCCAAGTAAAAAACCAAAGCCGCCGTAGATAATTATAAGTTTAAAATTATGTGTTAACAATTGTTCTAAGCAGGGAGAGCTTAAAGTCATCTTACATATCAAGATTGTTATGTCATTTACCTGCTACTTTCAAATACGCTAACTAATGACATCAAATCTAACTCTTGGAAATATAGCTTGCTACAGTTATTTCTCTTCTTGGAATATCGAAGGACATGGCTTGCACAATTCAATTTTCATAGTAAAGGCCTTATCTGACATTTGGAAAAGCTACTAGCTTTATATGGAATACCAGGTCGCCACCGTGGTTCGGATTCCACGTTAAACTGTAGGTCCTTCATTTCATCTCACAATCACCCTACCATTACACATTAGCGTAAGTGCGTATAACCCGAACGGGTAGTAAGACGCGGTGCTAATAATAATAATACTAGCTTTATATTATAACCTTCTCGTACGCTAGGTCATCTAAGCTGCAACGTTTTCTGTTGATTGATATTATCAATATCGTTAAAATAGCAACTATAATATAATAACATGTTATTAATTTTGGCTGCAATTAACATGTTTGTATTTGATAAAAGGCCCTTTCTCTGAAAATTGGAGTATAGTGTCGATATTGGAACACAAGTCCTTATTTTAATTCATTCTGGAGTTAATGGCCTTTCGCTTGTTGTTCTAGCGCATTGGTTGACCTAATCGTAAAGACAGGTAGGAACTATATCACGGCTAGTGAGCGTTCTGGATATGTGAAAGTTTTTTTTTTTTTTCTTCACCGGTATTCCGTAATTTTCTTTTGTTTCTGCACGTGTCGTTGGCTGTAGAGTGTGTGTGTGTATATAAAGCAGAGTAAGGGCAGCACATATATCATACCATTTGTGAACTGTCTGAAGCAAACTACCACAAGTCGAAACAGACATGTCTTTCAAGGTAAGTCATTAATGTGGAGCCTCTTACTCTAGTAAGATGTGGGACGTTAGAGTTTCTTTTATATAACGTATCGAACGTTTGGCATTTCGTGTCTATTCCGCGATTACTGCCAAATGCACGAATAAGTTTTAATGAAATTTAGCAAAATCATTTTTTGAACCTAGGCCGAACAATATATGTAAATGTTTTTGTTTTGTTTTTTAAAATATTGATTTTATGCTGAAACCTAAGTTTTAAAATCCATATGAACAACGGCTATTCTCTATGAAGAAAATTTACTATTGAATATAGTGTTTTTTTTCCTCCTACATAACTCGAGGGAAAATATCAACTTCAAATCCAAGGAGAAATGCTTAGACTTTCGTAAATATATAAATATGACTTAATTCTTAAACATTATTTATTTAGAATTTTTTTAAACGGAGCGAAACTCTTTCTAGATTTAAATCTCAACCTCGTCACTTGTTATTTTATTTCGAGCCTGACACCTTAGACCGAATTACCACTTGTGCTGGTGGACATAAACACTGTGCTTGATTTTAATGTTTTAATTAATTTATTTTAGATATCAACTAAACAAAATAAATAAGCGCATAATATATAACTTTAGACAGCTTGTTAAAGTAATGTATCAAAAATTGTTTTAATCCATAGTCTTTACACCTACAAAATAAATGGTATGGTGCACCGCACAGACTTTCTTTTTTATCTTGAAAGAGAAACCTTTATTAAAAGCTCATAAGATTTGTGAAACAAAATAATATGCGTTGTTCCAGAGACACTTCACCAAAGAGCATAAATGAGACAATACGCACATATGGTTTCCACAAGTCTTCACTCTAAACTGAGATAGATACATAGAAAGACTGCATCGCGAAAACCTCTTTTTCGAAAGGTCTACATTTATCAAAATCTCTGAATTTTTTTATGAACACAGTAGGTACTTATTTATCCGAAGGGCTGAGAGAAAATAAAAATACACTACAGGGTGTGTTAATTTTATAAAATTATGTTTTTGTAAAGTGCCTTCTTATAAATGCATAATCGAAACATACTATAACTTTTCGGTCAAATCGCTCTTTGTCCCAAATCATTTTGGACATTATTTTAATATGATGAAATAGTAATGTTTCAGATTACATTTAAGTTTATATTTGACTTCGGCATCCTTCTGTCCCTTCTAATATCTAAAGCGTAACCATAAAGAAGGAATAATGGGAAAGGTAATAAAATGCACCTGAAAAGATGTTTAGAAATTCATCTTTGGTGCACTCGACCGTGATTCAAACCAAATTTTGATGACCTGGGTTTTATTTTAGTGCTGAATACGCTTACACTGTTTTAATACATACATTATCGTTTCATGATATTAATTTATTCTAACCCTTAGGCTATATAAAGCAAGCCTAAAGTAATTAGAAACATTTAAATTAAATTTAATAAAATCAATTAGCAAAAACAACCACACTAAAAAATATATGGAGTACTAAGTTTTTCATTGAGTCACAAATTTAAGTAGTAATATTCTTATTTATTTTAAAAATATAATAGCATTAAAGCTATTCCAAAGATGAAAATCAACAAAAATAATAGATGTCTACGTCACAATTTACCTTGTTCTGTTTCTAGTGGTAAAACAAGATTTAACTAGGTTAAACATATCTATTAATGTTTTAACCTCAGTCCAGTTAAAATATCACCAGTTAGTTAACTAGCCTTAATAATATTCGTCGTTTTGACACCTGGGCGTGTCCGACACCCAAGGTCAGTCGGTAGCTTGTCTCACTACTGAACTAAGGGTACCGGATTGTATTCCTGGCATGGTCGAAAAATGTACCATTGGTGAAATATGGGTTTTCCTATTCACATATATGAATTAACGGCCGTAGCCTGGCTTTTGTGTCTTATATATATAGTTCATAAGTCGTATGCTGATATAATAAGTGAGTTCAAAAAGTGCACGTTAAATACCTCTAACTATTCTTTTTTAAAAGCGCGTTTCAGAGATAAGCAATCACTTGATTCAATATATTTATTACTAGCCCCATTCCCCGTAAAAAAATATTGTAAGCAAACCTGTAAAACAAAGCTTCAAATCATCCATCATGTCAATATAAAACAAAACTTTTTCTACTTTTTTTTAAAATACAGTCCTACCGTCACTGTATAGCCCCCTCCCTCTTTTTATCCTCCCTCCTATTTTCATATCTTTCCTCACCCCTACCCCCCCCCCCCCCCATTCACCAACCCCACTTTCCATTCAACTTTTTTTTTTTCAACGACTATATAATATACTATCGACATTTTTATGGGGAATAAATTAAATTTTCAAAATAAAATATAGCCTATGTTACTCGCTGATAATGTAGCTTTATATTGGTGAAAGAATTTTTAAAATCGGTCCAGTAGTTTTTGAGTTTATCCATTACAAACAAAAAATCAAATCTTTCCTCTTTATAATATTAGTATAGTATAGATTAGCTTTCCTTGATAATATTATTATTTTAAAATGTAGATTTCCTGAAATAAAATATTACATTTTAGAACAAAATATGTTTGTACTATTATTTAGATTAAACTATCACTAAGTACTTAAATCGCCAAGTAAATGACCCCTTAGGGTGTGAGAGTGATTTTTGAGTGATGTTTAGTGTTTGATTTTTATTCGGAAGGTATTAGTTCTCTTGACTATCGAACTTATTTTCTAAATATTTTTATATATCTGCTACGATATTTATTAAAGTTTTAATTATTTCAGTAAAACTAAAATAAATACATTAAAATTGTATTTGTATTAATGCAAATTTGATGAAAAGTTTTCAACAAAGAGTATTTTTTTTTTTCAAAAAAGTTTGTTAATTCAGATGATAAAATTATTTCTCGACAAAAAAAAAAAAAAATGTTGAATATTAATTCAAAATGAGCTTGCCCATACAATTTCGAGTGTATCTTCATTGGAGGGGTGCAATAGAGTAGTTGTCCATTAATTGATAGATATTTTTCACTTTTCATCTGTTTTTATCATTTCACATTCCGTTGTTTGCTTACTATTTTGTCCTTATCCACACTCATCTATCCTTAGCTTACTTATAATAAATATTATATTAGTATGGTTTTTCTTGTTTGTGATGCTTTATTGTCGACATTAATTGAAACCCGTGTATTAAAATTAAACTATAATAAGCGATATAGTTTTATTATTTGAAAATTGACAAAAAATAATGTCAACAAATTACTTGTGACATCTCTCTATTGTAATATTGTTGACCTTTTTTTTAAAAAACATATTCAATCTGGTCGATTTAGTAAAGGTTCTTTATTCCCCAGTGCATTGTTCTCGCCGCCGTGTTGGCTGTGGCTAACGCCGGCTACCTGGGTGGTGCCGCCGTCTCCTACGGTGCTCCCGCTCTTTCTTACGCCGCCCCCGCCTACGCCTCTGCCGCGTACGCACCCGCCGCCATCACCTCCCAGCACTCCAACATCCTGAGGACTCCCGGTAACTTGGGACAGGTGTCCACCTACTCCAAGACCATCGACACTCCTTACTCCAGCGTCTCCAAGTCTGACGTGCGAGTGAGCAACGACGCTCTCGCCTACGGCGCCGTCCCCGCTTACTCCTCTTATGCCGCTCCCGCTTACCATGGAGCTTATGCCGCCCCCGCCATTCATGGAGCTTATGCCGCCCCAGCCATTCACGGAGCTTATGCCGCCCCTGCCATTCACGGAGCTTATGCCAGCCCCGTGGTTAGGACCGGTTCCACCACTCTCTCTGGCCACGGCCTCCTGGGTGTCGCTTACTCCGCTGCGCCCGTCGTCTCCCATATGACCTACAGCAACGCTTACGGTCTTCACTACGCCTACTAGATCATTGCACAAATATTGAAACTATCGTCATTTCCATTTTCACTATTTATATAATAGCATTTTAAAAAGACTGTCCTGCCCATAAATCTACATAAGCTAATTTTTATTATGTAAATAAATAAATTGACAATTTATTACTTTTCACTGTATTTTGTGTTTTTATTATCTGATAAAACCAAAGTGTATTAGACATGCAGCCTTAAAAGTTATAATTTTATATTTTTCATGCAAAAATATAGATGCCAATTATAACAATTAATTATCGTTTGATCAAAGAGTATAAAAATATTTTGGGTTTACTTGCTTTTACCGTAAAATGGGCTGAAAAGGCACAGTTTTGATAATGTTTTACTTCTCACCATATAAACCTCTTAAATTTTTAAGGATTCTAAATGTTTTCATTTAGGCTATCACTTTATTCTCAATTGAAATATGTAAAACAGAGTACGTATACACATACGAGGGTTATCCGGAAAATAAGTTCCGTGCTATAAAAAATACCTAAAACTATATTTTAAAATATTTATCAAATTCTACAAACTTATACTATTATTCAATATAGTCCCCACTATTATTGAGGCTTTTATCGAAGCGCGACACACACTTTTGCACACCAATGTCGTAGAAATCAGCCGTCTGTGTCATTAGCCATTTTGTAACTTAATTTAGCAGTTCATCGTCGTCATGAAAACATTGACCACCGAGGCACTTCTTAGGTGGAAGGAAGAACTACCTTGTATAACTTGAGAAGCACTATCAGCGCAACTCCTAAGAAACGTCCATTTATTGAACTATTTGGACTGTTTAGCCGACACTGAGCTAGAGTTGCGATGTTGTCATATCTGTCAAGTTTGGTTCTGAAAGAGTTTCTTGGAAGGGAAAGGCTATAGTGCGGTTTTTATCAACGTCCACTTACTTACAGTAGCCCCATGGCTTATTTGGTGCTGACTGACAGCGCTCACAGCTGACTTCTGACAGTCATCATTTAGGTATATACCTAAATTTTGACTGTCAGAAGTGACAACTGCTAAACACATGTTTTTGCAGATCATTTGGTTCGGCGTAGGGATATATAATTTGGTCTGGTAACTTTTCAAAGCCGTCAGCTGTCAGTTAGCACCAAAGAAGCCATGGGGCTACTGTAGCAGAAATCTGCTGCTTTATTTATAGGTTGAACTTAAATAATCAGTAGTAAGGTTTTATTGATATTTCTTACTTAATGGAGGAAAACCTAACACAAAATTTTTATTTATCTATTTTAGCACCGCGTCTTAATCCCGTTCGGGCTGTACATTTATGTACTAATTACTCTAAAGTGTTAGGCATCAGGAGGTGCATCCGTATTTTTGTGGCGTGAAAGAGGAAAACTATTTAGGGAAAACCACCTGAGTGCAACTGACCGGAATCGAACCGTGAGCTCCCCGTCTTCAGAAAGTCAGTTGAATACGGTGGGTAACACACACTATTAGACTGGATTGGTGGTGGTGGGAAGATTGAAGTTAAAATCCCAGTCGGGTGTAACAAGGGTATTTTCCCCTTAAATGGTTCCCCACTCTCAATCTACGCACATATGGGTACATTCAATCTAAAATGTCACCTTCCTCATTCTCCTAGTTCATTAGGCTAACTAATGTATGTGTATAACTCAAACGGGTAGTAAGTCGCCATGAAGAAAAATACTATTGTGATGACTACCAAGAGTGTCAGCAAAACTTTATTTGTGTTGGGCGAGGTAGTTTGTAAGAAAAAATATTTTTAGGAGTTTTCAGCCAATGGAAAATATTTGAAAATGGAATGCCACTAAAAGTTATTTGGGGTGTCCCTTAAGCATTTGGAAATAATATAATATTGTTATAGAATCTATTTGAAGTTTTATGCAAACCATCTTTCAGCTTCAAACTCTAGTATATCACAGGGAAGTTTAACATTATTATTATTATTATTATTATTATTATTATTATTACCGCGTCTTACTACCCGTTCGGGTTATACGCACTTACGCTAATGTGTAATGGTAGGGTGATTGTGAGATGAAATGAAGGACCTACAGTTTAACGTGGAATCCGAACCACGGTGGCGACCTGGCATTCCACACATTCACAAGATATCTTGTCAGAGGTGTAAGGAAGGGTTTGGAAATCAGATAAATCTGTGCCGGGACCGAGGATCGAACCCCGGCCGCCAGCATAGAAGTCTGACACCTTACCCCTAGACCACCAGGTCACCCGAAGTTTAACAAACTGGAGAAAGGCACATTTAAATGGGGGGAGGGGTGTCTGACTTAACCCAAGTTATGAGGAATGAGGACAGTGTCTGAGTCTCACAATGTTTACTTAATTTTCTTTAAAAGATTCATACGTCAAATCATGTAATCACTTTTGATGGGAAATATCAAAATCCAAATAATAATATTAATAAAAATATCTTATCAATTGACATACAAGTTTTTTTAATTTTTAAACCTTTCTTTTCATGGACATAGAAAATTGTGGGTTAGAGGTCTGGACCCCCTTGAAATGTGTCAGACCCTTAAAAAGTAGGGTTTGGAGGGACAGATATACGTATAAAATATAAATAAGAAATTGTGTCTTTTACATTTCATTCTTGTCTTAACCAGCCAGATACTAATTATTATTATTTTAATATAAACTCAGAGATGCATTAAAAATTCCTATTGTAAAACTAGCTCTACCATTATTAGCTTGTAACATGTACAAATGACGTAACTATGCAGTAATGGACCCATGGTGGGTCCCCCAAGAAAAAAAAGACCCCACCCCTCCCCAAGTCTTATGTAAGATTGTATATTATAAAAAAATATTTTGACATGTATTATTGGAATTCTTTTATAATACGTAATAATATAGGGGAGTAGTTAGGTTGAATTTAAAGGAAGTGTACCCACATTTGCGTGTAGGGAGTCTCCACAGGGCTGAACGGCAGATACAATTCGCTGTCAACAATCTATGGATCTGGGCATAGCGAAGTGGCTTTATCTTCTCTGCAGCCAAGACGACTGTCGTCCACTTCCATAGATTACGCGGAATACAGCAAGCCCCCAATATTTTAATGAACAACGTTGTTTTACCTGTCTCCGAGACCGTAAGATTCCTGGGACTTTTATTCGATTTTAAATTAACTCGTATCCCCTCACATCAAAGACCTGAAAGCGAGGTGTGTCAAAGTGGTTAGCGGTCGTTCCTTTGGTGCTGATAGAGAAACGTTTATTACAACAGTTTTATCTATATTCATCATTTTTAACGATGAAGGTCTAGCTGATCCAGTGTCCATCATGCTGCTTTTCGCACCAGTCCAGTCGTCAGCATCTGTGCCGACGCCGGTGAGCCCCTCTTTCTTACCGGTGGTCCTATCTTCTGGTATCTTTTTTCGTGTCGAAAGTGCATTTCATACCAGAGCATGTGGCCTACTGCCCTGTGTTTCATCCCCCTAACCGTGTCTTGTATGAAACCAAATGGCCTAGTAAAAGGCAGGTTGAGATCAGGTTGCTATCTGCTCTCGACACGTGTGGGATAGTCCTGCCAAAGGCTATCCTCAGGTTGAGGTTTTCCCGCCTAATGAAACATGTGTTACTCTTCTTTCTTCTTCTGGCACTCCTCACAACCACGCTCTTATACAATGAAACATGTCTACTTTTTTACCATGAACCTCTTCGTAATCTAAACTCCTCGTACTCCCTCTGACACTATGGAGTTCCTTAGCTTATTCAACTCCCCCACTCTTAGCCATCCTTGCAAGTTTCCTCTTTAATGTTGAACCCAGCCTGGTGATTTACTGATTGAAAAACACATGTTGAACTTGGAATAATGGTTTGTTTTCTCTGAACAACGATATTGATGAAGTACATTCATGTTATGGTCTTTCCTTGACCCGGTCGATTCCTTGCGCATTGCAAGCGAGCGGTATCACGAGTTTGGAGCGTCTCAATGACGGACGAGTTCCTTACCACAAAGTTCGACGCAGCTTTAGGGGCGGGATTAATAATTACCGTACTTCGCTGCGCCAGACAACTGTGTGGAAGATAAAAGGGGTGGGGAGGGATCGTTATGTCAATGCCATTTTGATCTTGCCAAGTTCCCTAAAGCGACCACCCCAAACTTTGTATATGAGAGGACCTTTAATGAGCTCCTCTCCACTCGCTTTCACGGATTTGAGCGCATCTACACTGATGGGTCTAAATCTGGAGCCTCCGTGGGATGTGCTTTTGTTGTGGAAAGATCCAATTTTAAATTTGGTTTACCTGAAGAAACCAATGTTTTTATAGCTGAAATATACGCCATTTTTAAATCTTTATATTTTGTTTACCGAAATTGTCACTGTTCTGTTCTCATCTGTACGGATTCCATCAGTGCTCTGTTGGCACTGTCCCCTCTCTGCTCCTGGAATCCTCTTGTGCAGAAGATACATGAGACCATTTTTAAAATTGGTTCATTATGCACCCGGCCTGCCTTCTGCTGGATTCCTGGTCACGCTGGTCTTTGAGGAAATGAACTGGCGGACCAAGCAGCACGCCCGCCTTGGGAGGCGAGTCTGGGTGTCCTGTTTTTAGACCTGTAGGGTTATGTTCGGCGTGGAGTCTTACGCACCTGGCACGAGCAGTGGGTCTCGACCCCTGCTCAGAACAAGCTGCGGTCCATCAGGGACGGTGTTTCGTGGTGGCCCTCTTCTATACGAAAGTCTAGAAGAGAGGGGGTCATCGTGACGAGACTCCGCGTCGGGAATATATTCCTAACTCACGGATCTTTACTCAGAGGGGTTCCACTTCGAGTGTGAATTTTGCGATGCCACCCTTAGTGTGTACCACATTTTGGTGGAGTGTCGCAAGTATGCCCCTATTCGCCTGAGCCTGGATTTTAAAGGTGACCTTCCTCTTTTTATTACGCGACAGCGCTGAAGGAGTTATTTGTTTACTCCATTTTTTACGCCAGGCGAATCTTTTTAGTGCCATTTGAGTCACTTTCGTAAAGTGACTCATCTGGATTTTATCTCATATTGAGACCTTTTATAACATTTTAGTATACTTTAATGTGTTTGTTTTGTCTTTTTATCGGAGTTATACACCTGTTATTTTTTTTTACAGGTGTTTCCATTCAATTTGTACTCTTGAGTCCATTTGAGCACTCCTATGAAGTGTCTCATATGGGAATTTTTCTCATATATAGATATATGTTTTTATATTTTTATTTTTACAATGTATTTTACCTTTTTATAGAGACAAGTTAATAACACTACTCTTTCCTATAGCGATATTATCATGCATTTATATTAAGTTAAGGCCTTAATGACCTCATTGTGTCGACCTCATTGCCTCTAAACACTAATAATAATAATAATAATAATATATTTTTAAAATAAATTAATATAAACTTTTTTCCTTTAAAAAATTCCACAAGATCACAGAATTTAGATGTATTGTCCAAACCTCTAAATTTCAACTTAAAGAGTTTTTGTGACTTTTCCCGACCTTAGTCCTGTTCAAATTGCCCTAAGATCTTAATTTGATCATAATAATAATATCAACAGTGCTTGAATATCGGTTATGAGAATAGCAGTATTAGTTTAGATACAGATGTTAACTATTTCAATAAGTTTACTAAGAGGAGGATTAACTAGTCCATCAACAACCATTTTGAGGATTGGACATAAATAATCAAAATTTTAATAACAAAAAAGTTCGAAAATAAGTTACTTAAGCAAAAAAAAAAAATCAGAAGTAACGTTTCCTATACAACCATTTCGGTGGCCGCATGGTCTAAAGCGCTACTCTCGCAGTAGATTAGACTGCCGATGACGGGGAGATCGAGGTTCGAATCTCGGTCGAGTGCATTTAGTGGTTTTTGCAAAATGATTTTCCACACACATTCTCTCTCTACGCAAATGTGGGTTCACTTCCTATAAATATAGCCCTTCTTATCCTTCAAACTATTATCGTAATTAGTACATAAGCGTAAGTATAGCCCGAACGGGTTGTAAGATGCAGTGTTAAAAAAATTATTTTTTTGTATTTGGCCTATAAATAAATGTGTGAGGATTCACATTTAGATCAATTTATTAACAACTGTTTCTGCGGCAATTCCTTGCGTGAACTATTTTCTTTGTCTGCGTCAATGCTTGGAAATATTTTTTTTTATCAACTACTTCAAGTATAGGAATGATAAACTTTGCATTTAAAATTCTTGTTCAGTTAGAAAAGAACACAGATTTATCTGATTACCAAACCCTTCCTTCACCTCTGACAAGACATCTTGTGAATGTGGGGAATGCCAGGCCTCCACCGTGGTTCGGATTCCACGTTAAACTGTAGGTCCTTCATTTCATCTCACAATCACCCTACCATTACACATTAGCGTAAGTGCGTATAACCCGAACGGGTAGTAAGACGCGATGCTAATAATAATAATAATAATAATAATAATAATAGTTAGAAAAGAAGAAAAGCTAAACACTTAGCAAAAGTGATGTTTTAAAATGATATAAAACTTATCTCAAGCTTCGTAAATGTTGAAAGTACTTACATAAATAACACTCTTAATTTTATTAAAATATTTGTAAAAGAACTACACTTTGGATTAGTAACTTCAAAGCAGTACCTTTTTGTAATTTTCATCATAATATTTTAATCGTGTTTGTGAACGGTACATAATCCTTAGGCGTACCTTGCAAATTTATTTAAAAACTAGCTGAATCCCCGTTCTTAGCACGGGATATTGTGTTATTATTTATTTTTGTATGAAAATGAGGAATTTTGGTTCGTATCTTAATGGAATGGTTCTTAGTGTTACCCAAGAAACACCGCGAGGAGGTGACCATGTATCGTTTCTCATGGGGAGTTTTATTTTCGGCAGGGCCCCTTGCCTACTGCCTGGGGCGTTATCAACTGAGCGCGGCTGGACAGGCCTCCCTCACTCCTCCCACCACTCCCCACCACCACACACCACCCCGGGCCGGGCCCTCTCACTCACACAGACACTATAAACACCACACAATTCAACAAAATATAAACTACAGATTTCTAACGTATCTTGAAGTTGCATATTAAAACGCAATTACATATTTTAATTCATTGTCTGTATTCATTTTTTTTCCATCCCTTAGAAGCATCTACGGGGTTAAAAATAATTGCTATATTTTTTCGGAGCCTGTATTAGAACAAACTTATCGGATTATTATCCTCTAAACGTTTAAAAAGCGTTTATAAAGCAATATTGTTGATTAGGGTAGCTACCCCTATTTCACCCCCTTAATCATAAAACATCATAATGAAACATCTTTACTTTTCCTAATTAGCTTATAAGGAACACCTGTGCTATATTTCCGCCCTCTAGCTTCGTGGGAAGTGTGAGAATTAGTGACGAGTCAGTCAGTCAATCAGGGTTTTCGCTTTTATATAGAGAGAGATTATTTAGCCTACATATCTATTTGTTGTATTTTTCAACCTCCGAAGTATTTTTAATTAATGATATATGTAAAACATGTTTAGATTAATTGGGAATATCTTTCAATGTGACTCATCAGTTTTTAAATGAATAAAATTGTAAAAATGTCACATAATTCTCCGCAAAATCAGCAGATCGCTAAGCTTCAAGATGTCACTACAAACGGAGTTATCACATTCAACACTCTGACCTGTAACTTAAGACGGCCATGGCATGAGACAATTCATGGATATCACAGGGGTATATAATAATCGGTGTGCTAAGTTAAACGTGAATCACGTGTCCAGGAAACTTGATTAAGTTCACTCTTGGATTTTTTGTATACCTTATCTTTAGATTGTCATGTTTGTTAAAGGTTTTGTAATGCCAATTGTTGTATGGTACGCCCCATAGTTGAGTTGTCGTGGCACTTTGGTCTACATCTGGTTACTCTCGCGCCCAAATTACCACAACGCAT
Organism: Timema cristinae; assembly: GCA_039000515.1. Taxonomy (NCBI): domain Eukaryota; kingdom Metazoa; phylum Arthropoda; class Insecta; order Phasmatodea; family Timematidae; genus Timema; species Timema cristinae. The sequence goes on along the minus strand of JBCFYV010000868.1, from coordinate 39,064 downwards.
GTTGGAGAAATGTGTTCAGCCTTCATGCATCATGACATCCCCCCACGCGCGCGCACATACACACACACAAAGCAAGCAAAATACGCGTAGTCCTGTTTGACCGACCGGCTCGTGAAAGGTGGAATTGGGCATATAAATAGAAGGACTAATATTCTGAAATCATCACACAGTGAAGTGCTCTCAAGTGAATAACATCAAATTATCAACATGTACAAGGTGTGTAAAGATAAAGGGCGTGGCTTAGCGAACCACCGTTTATATAATATATGACCTACTTAGGAGTGGCGTTGGTCGTCATCTAATAATTAAAACAAATAATAGAGATCAGTTGGTACCACTTGTGTTAGCGTCCCAAATTATAATAGTTAAAAGGACACTTAAATGTTGGTTAGTTAAAATTGGGTTTTTGCTTCCCAAATTTTAAATTAATAGAATAGGATTTGGGTGCTTTGGAATTAGTTTTATTATCAAGGCCATCTCTACTAGTCAGCGCAATATAAACTAAATATTCATCACAAAATAATCAAATAGGTTATCAAACGTTATTTCGTTCATACAGTTTTGGACAGTATATTTATTTAATGTTTCACTAAAAATATACTTATTAATTAATAATTATCCAAATTAAAATTGTAAATGCTATACTGTCTGCGTACAAATCTGTTACAACTAATTAATAACAATGCAAATGAGTGTTATTGTAGAAAAGGTTATCTAGATTCCGCTTTTAATTGGGTGTCCAATCAATACTATTTAATGTTAACACATCTCTCATCTTTATCTTAAGACTTGTTCTAAAATTCCCTTTAACTCAAATATGGTTTTTTTTCAACAAATGTATTTAATTTAGCTGTCACAAGAATACATTATGTGCTGTCCCACTAAATTTTACAAACTTCATATATAATTTTTTTCAAAAGGTTAAAATTAAATTGAATTAGTCATCTCTTATTTTGATAGAAAATATATTCCTAGTTAAAATTAGGCACTACATTTTAAGTATGCTAATTTCAAAGAATACATTAAAATAGTATTTTTGCTTTTTAATTAGAAAAAATATTAATGCTGTTTTTATAAGTGTTTTACTCTAACTTAAATAAAGGCAGGGCTTTTAGCTCTAGAATTGGACGTATATTAATTTCCGAATAATTATAATTAATAGACCTTCGTGGCAGGTACTTATTTTTAATGAATTGATCCTAAATGAATTCTAATAATTAATATATCTAATAATTGGCTTGGTCATCGTCTAAAGCTCAACTATTCAATACAATAAACTTGCCCTTTAATATACAATGTGGTACTTTAAGGTTTAAATGACTGAGCTAGAATTTTTAGCAGCTTAACTGAGAACTATAGTTTACTCTTTTATTACTGTGGTTGTTGGTTCATATTCGTTCTATTTCGTCAAATTAAATAGTTAACTGCCGACTGTGTATTATATTCATTGTAAACTTATAGTTCAGCCCAACATTTTAAAATAATATTCTAGTTGGATCTGTTTAGATTTTACCAGGAATAAATACAATAACCAGCAATAATGCGTGTTCCTCTCGTTTTGACCAATATTAGACAAATTATTGTGTACGCCCTACTATTATGTTGATACAATTATTTAATGTAAGTCAAAGTGTACTGTAACTAAGGGCTGTTAATCTGTTTTGATTTTACTATAAGCACACTTAAATAATACTGGAGTATTAATTAACTAAGGTAAGATCCAAAAACTTAGAAGCAAAAATGTTTTAGTTCGCAGTTCTCGCCGCCGTGCTGGCCGTGGCTAACGCCGGCTACTTGGGTGGTGCCGCCGTCGCTTATGGCGCCCCTGCTCTTTCTTACGCCGCCCCCGCCTACGCCTCTGCCGCGTACGCACCCGCCGCCATCACCTCCCAGCACTCCAACATCCTGAGGACTCCCGGTAACTTGGGACAGGTGTCCACCTACTCCAAGACCATCGACACTCCTTACTCCAGCGTCTCCAAGTCTGACGTGCGAGTGAGCAACGACGCTCTCGCCTACGGCGCCGTCCCCGCTTACGCTTCGTACGCTGCCCCTGCTTACTCTTCGTACGCATCTCCCGCCTACGCTGGTGCCTACGCTGCCCCCGCTGTAGCCGCCTACCACGGAGGCTATGCCGCCCCCGCTCTCTCTTATTCCGCCGCCCCCGTCGTGTCTCACGTCTCTTTCGCCGGTCTGGGCGCCACCTACGGCTGGTAATTCCTTCTTTCTTCTCCCAAATCACTTCCTCAATATTGTTTCTCATATTTAAATTTCGACTAAGTTATTCAGTTTTCTCCACTTTACATCCTCTTTTCCCCGTTTCCATCTTAACATGATAATGTCATCACATATGAATAAATATCTTGATTTCAATGTGATCACAGCTCAGGAGTTCACAATACATTTAACTGAATTATGTAAGACTGTCAAATCATATGTTTTATAAATATGTAAAATAAATGTTTTTATCAATATTATCTTAAACAATAAATTTGTTATAAAATTAATGTTTTTTTTTAACTCAATCAACCCACTTTTTCTTGAAATTAGTCCATTGCATTCGCCTTGACCTATAAATTACATATTTGAATCAACTGATTTAATTTGCATGAGAATATTATCATAAACACTAAATAACTTTAACTTTATAATTAAATATAGTCAAATCTTTTGCTCAAAAATACCCTCTAAAAACCTATATACATGAACTTGTTTTAAACATTATAAACACATTTTTCATTGTCTATTGGATAGTTGAATTTTTTTCAATTTGATACATGCACTTTGGGTTAAATATGAAGTCAGTTTATATATATTTAATTATTGAGTAGCCTAAGAAGCAATGATATTTAATCTTTATTAAAGCCTTCTCAAGTGATATTGTCAAAAAAACACAGTAATCATGCTTCTAAATGTTTAAATTGTGAACATTTGGCTCTTTAAGATGTACCGATCATACTGAGTCTGTAAGTGTTAAAATTGGCTTAAGGCATGGGTGTCCAATCCTTTTCTACGGCGGGCCACTGTTTACGCTGATTAACTTGAGCGTACTACCTAAAACTCTACTAAACCTTACCATCACTACCCTGCAAAAAATACAATAAAAAGGTATTAGTGCTATTTTATAAAAAAAAAGGTAATATTTTTTGACACTTAATTGAGTTAGGGAGATTTCTGGATTATTTTTTATTTACTTCAGGTAACATAAACAAAAATATGACACACTTTTTTTGGAAATAAATAATCGCATGTGTCCAGAATACACACTCCAGAAACAGTTTGAGTATTATTAAAAAAAAAAACATGGATCACAAATTGTTATTATAGTAACATACTACGTAAATGTACAATAGTGTTTTATTGATAGTAATAGTATTAGTAAATACAAATACTAGAAGAAAACATTAAACTTAAAATAAAACAAAATAAAGCTATTTATTTTCTATAGAGTTTTTTTTTTTTTATTCGCGTGTTCATTAATGTTTGATTTTGTTGTCGAAGCAAGGAGAATCAACCTTAACCTACTATTTCCATGGTTATTAATAAAAATTACTCCAACTTGTTTAGCCCATTTCTAATAATCATAAATAACATATATATGTGTGTTATTTGTATGCTAAAAAAGCCAACTTTACTATCCATATAAAAATTATAACTTGGGCTGATAATGAATGGCCCATTGGGTATGGCTGGGGATGTCGAGGCAAAATTTAATATTCAATCTTTGATTTAAGTTTATTTTAAAATTTGAAACGTTCAAAAAATAAATTGTTTTAATTAACTTAACTTTAATATTAAATTGATTGTGTCAATGTAATAAACGTGAAATCTCTTAAATACGCCATTCATAAAAACACGTCAATGTATCAATAAGCATAATAATGTAGATCCTAATGCACTCTAATTAGTGTAATTGTTCAAAGCATGTGTCATGTAAAGGGACTTCATATCTTCTGAATTCTTTCACCGTTTTATTCTTGAATATTGCATATGCGCGCCTAAGCTGTCCTGTAACGATGAGAAGACCACCATAATCAAGACGTGTTGTTTTCGTAACCCTGTTCGAACATTTCATCGGTCCTAATAACTTGGATGCCATATCATATTTTTGCAACATATCCTAGATTGCTAATCTTTGAACTGCCAAACTATTATGACTCAAACTATGTGACCTGCTAATTAGCTAAGCATTGATTACGCAAATATCTAGTGAACAAGAGATTATAGGTGTGTATTACTTTTTACCACGTATGTTAATCCTATAGTTTGGAATGTTACTATCTATAAAATCAACCCCACCCATATTACGATTGTATTCAGAAATAATATATGGTTGCTGTACAATGATATTTTTCCTCTCAACAACCGAATAGCGTTTGACTTATTGTAATGGCTCAACTCCAGATTTTTTGGACAAAATGTTGACCACACATTTGTCTTTACATGTAATTTCTTAATATTAGGGTGGACCGGGTTGACACACTTTTAGCTGTTTATTTTATTTTTTCATGTTTTTTTTTTTACTTTGAAGCATTAATGTTACCAGTGGACCTTAGAGCGAATCTTTGCCGCAATGACTTTATTTTAATTGTATTTCTAATATTTAAAAAAATCGATGTAAGTGAAGTATTATTATTATTATTATTATTGTGGTTTAAAGGCCCATCGACACATCTAGGTCATTAGGGCCTTGAAATATATTTAAAACCATAATAAAATCCCCATAGGGGAAAGAGATAAAACATTCACCATCTGAGACACTCCATAGGAGTGCTCAAATGGGCTCTTGGTATAAATTAAGTGATACACCTGCTAAAAAAAAACCACAAGTGTATCACTCCAATAAAAAGACAAAACAAACATATTAAAATATAACACGTTAAAAAGACAAAACATGTTAAAATGATAATACGTTAAAAAGACAAAACAACATGTTAAATTGTAATAAAACTGTTAAAAAGATCTCAATATGAGATATTATCCAAAAGAGCCACTTTATAAAAGTGACTCAAATGGCATTAAAAAGATCCGCCTGGCGTATAAAACGGAGTAAACAAATAACTCCATCCGCACTATCGCGTAATAAAAAACGTAAGTCACCTTTAAAATCAAGAGCCAGACGGATAGGGGCTAGTTTGCGACACTCCACCAAAATGTGATGCACACTAAGGGGAGTATCACAAAACTCACACACTGGAGGTGGATCCCCTCTTAGTAAAAAACTATGGGTCAATGCAGTATGCCCGACGCGGAGTCTCGTCACGATGACCTCCTCTCTTCTAGACTTTCGTATAGAAGAGGGCCATCGCGACACACCGTCCCTGATGGACCGCAGCTTGTTCTGAGCAGGGGTCGAGACCCACTGCTCGTGCCAGGTGCGTAAGACTCCACGCCGAACATAACCCTTTAGATCTAAAAACATGACACCCAAACTCGCCTCCGGAGGCATACGTGCTGCCTCCTTGGCCGCCTGGTCCGCCAGTTCATTTCCTGGAAGACCAGCGTGACCAGGAATCCAGCAAAAGGCGAGCCGGGTGCTTAATGAATCAATTTTTAAAATTTGTTCGTGAATCATCTGCACGAGAGGATTCCACGAGTAGAGAGTGGACAATGCCAACATAGCACTCATGGAATCCGTGCAGATGAGAACAGAACGGTGACACTTACGATACACAAAACACAGAGATTTAAAAATGGCGTATAATTCAGCCATAAAAACACTGGATTCACCAGGTAAACCAAATTTAAAATTGTTTCCCTCCACAACAAATGCGCATCCCACGGAAGCCCCACACTTGGAGCCATCCGTATAGATGCGCTCAAAGCCCTGAAAGCGAGTGGAGAGGAGCTCATTAAATGTCCTCTCATATATAATCGGCGGGGTGGTCGCTTTAGGGAACTTGGCAAGATCATAATGGCATTGAGGTAGGCGAATCTTCCAGGGAGAAACTCGACCTGGGTATGTGGGGATAGCCTTTGGCAGGACTATCCCACACGTGTCGAATACCGATAGCATCCTGATCCCAACCGGCCTTGTACTACGCCATTTGGTTTCATACAAGACACGGTTAGGGGGATGAAACACAGGTCGGTAGGCAACATGCTCCGGCATGCAGTGAAGTTTTGAAACGTAAGATGCCAGAAGATAGGACCGCCGGTAAGAGAGAGGGGGCTCACCGGCGTCGGCAAAGATGCTGACGACTGGACTGGTACGAAATGCACCAGTAGCCAGTCGTATGCCAGCATGGTGGACACTATCCAGCATCTTCAACGCCGAAGGTCTCGCTGATGCATACACAAAACTGCCGTAATCTAGTTTCGATCTTACCAAGGCCCTATACAGGCGCATCAAGGTTTCCCTATCAGCCCCCCAGGACCGACCGCTAACCACTTTAAGCAGGTTGAGTGCTTTTATGCACCTCGCTTTCAGGTCTTTGATATGGGGAATCCAGGTTAATTTAAAATCAAATAAAAGTCCCAGAAACTTTACGGTCTCCGAGACAGGTAAAACAACGTGATTCATTAAAATACTGGGGACTTGTTGTATTCCACGTAATCTATGGAAGTGGACGACCGTCGTCTTGGCTGAAGAGAAGCGAAAGCCATTACGCGATGCCCACGACCATAGATTGTTGACAGAGAGTTGTATCTGCCGTTCAGCCCTGTGGAGACTCGATGAACTACAATAAATTGCGTAGTCATCCACAAAGAGGCATGAACGGACAGGAAGGTGTACGTTGTCCACAATGCCATTTATTGCAATGGCGAACAACGCACAGCTTAAAATACTGCCCTGGGGCACCCCATTTTCTTGAATAAAATCATCGGATAAGGTGTTGTTTAACCTTACCCGGAAGTGTCTATCTGACATAAAATTAGCTATAAAAACAGGGAGGTTCCCACGGAACCCCCAGTTAAAAAGGGTTTTTAAAATGCCGTACCGCCATGTGGTATCGTACGCTTTCTCCAAGTCAAAGAAAACTGCCAAAAGATGCTGTTTATGGAGAAAGGCGTCACGAACTGCCGTCTCGAGACGGACGAGATGATCTACCGTAGATCGGTTGCGGCGAAAACCACATTGAATATTTGATAGTAGATTGCGGGATTCTAAATACCATATTAATCGTTTATTTATCATTTTTTCCAATATTTTGCATACACAACTAGTTAAGGCTATCGGTCTATAACTAGTTGGTTCTAATTTTTCCTTGCCACTTTTATATAGAGGGATAATTGTTGCTTGCCTCCACAGTGTTGGGAACTGACGAGATTCCCAAACACTATTGTAGAGGTCCAACAGACATGCTCGTCCAGCAGGGGGTAACTGGCGCAACATTTCATAATTAATGTCGTCGGGGCCAGGAGCTGTGCTACCCGCCTGGGACATGGCATAGGTCAGTTCATCTAAAGTAAAGGGGGAGTTGTAATCCTCCCCCTGACTCTGACCAAAGTCAATAGAATGGCGCTCTATGTTCCGCTTATGCGCTGCAAACTCATTTGAGTAGCTTGCAGTGCTAGATATGGCGGTGAACATAGAGCCCAATACATTGGCGACCTCCACAGGGGAGGAGACAAGCGTACCATTTGACATGAGGGCAGGTATGTTATTGATGGTATTTTTGCTACTACGTAATTTACGAATATTGTCCCAAACCTTAGTTGTGGGAGTGGAAATTGTAAGGGTAGATATAAACTGTCTCCAAGACTCTCTTCTGCTTTCACGAATGATACGGCGAGCTCGAGCACGCATAATCCGGAATGATTCTAGATTATCCAAGGTAGGACGCCGATGGAAGAGACGTAATGCTCTTCGACGGTCAGAAATGGCCAATCTACACTCCTCGTTCCACCAGGGAACAGGATGGTGGCGCGGGTTTGGCGAGGATTTAGGGATAGATTCCCTCGCCGCCATGATGACCGTCGAAGTAAAATGGGCAATATTAACATCGACGTCCGGAGAAAGGGGTTGTACAAATACGGCGAGCTCGCGAAATTTATCCCAGTCAGCACGTTTAAGCACCCATTGTGGTGCACGTGCTATACCGGGAGGGTCTTCAATTAGCGAAAGCAGAATGGGAAAGTGATCGCTGCCACATAGATCCGAGTGGACCTCCCAAAGGAAGTGGGCAGCGATCCCGGGGCTACATAGAGTTAGGTCGATGGCAGAGGATACACCATTAAAGGTGGAAAAGTGTGTCTGGGTCCCGGTGTTCATTAACACCAGGTTTCCCGAGACAAGAATATCCTCTACCATCCTCCCGCGGGCGTCTGTATAATTAGACCCCCACACCAGGTTGTGTGCGTTAAAGTCCCCCAAGATAATATAGGGGGCGGGAAGTTGTTTAAAGAGGGCCTCTAGGCTCCTCTTTGAAACACGTTCACCTGGTGGGAGGTAGATGCAGCATACAGTTACTTCTATAGGAAGGGAGACTCTGACAGCGATCACTTGGAGATCAGATACAATATTTATAGACTTATTATATATATTGCTACGTGCAAGTATAGCCACACCTCCGCTAGCCCGATCGAAGAATGGCTTGTCGGTACGATATACATCGTACCCACGAAGCATCGGGCTGTCAGTTGGGCGGAAGTGGGTCTCCTGCAAACACAATATGGAAGGATGCAGGGAAGAAATTATTAGTTTAATTTCCTCTACACGAGCATAAAACCCCTACAATTCCATTGTAGTAGCGACATAAGTTATTAGTATGAAATTTAATTATCCTCGCAATCCATTTCACTATCCTTTAAGAATAAAAATTTGTTGAGGCCCTTTTTAGGCCCTCTTGCCTTTCCCAGTCTCTCCTGTACCTCTCGCTTCAGGAGAGGCTTCGGCTTATTTTGGAGAGACTGGGTAGTCTGATCCTTGTTCGAAGGCTTTAAGGCCTTCGACGCTTTTTTAATAAAAAAATTTTCGGCGGTCTCTCGCTGGTCCTTCTTCAAGGCACCAGTGGGACTCGCCTTAGCGGCCTCAACTGTTCCGCAACTCGTCCCCACCTCCGGAAGCCCAGAGGTGGGTGTGAGAGGCTCAACAACGGCCGCCCTTGTTTTAATGCCCGAGGCGGGCCCGGGGGGGTTTCCCGAGGCGGGCTCGGGGGTGTTCCCCGAGGCGGGCTCGGGGGTGTTCCCCGAGGTGGGCTCGGAGGAGTTCCTCGAGGAGGTCTCCTCGGGGGTATAGGTGGGGGAGACGATCGTTGTGGCGGTTTGGCCTCCTTTAAAAATTTAGGCGCCACAGAAGTTGGCGCGGAATCAACATAAATGTCTCGAGAAGAGACCAATGGCACTGGTCGCGTTGGCTCCTTAGCAATATTAACTGCGCAATGGCAGTTGGGACAGTTTATATTTTGACTGACAATCCGGCTATATGAAGTTTGAAATACCGGAGCTTGACATGATACGTATTCCTTGCGTGCCTGGGCATATGAGATCTTCTTTTCGGATTGTATCTCCAGGACTTTCTTCTCTACCTTCCATTTTGGACAGGCCCGAGACCAGGCGGAATGCGGACCCTTGCAGTTGACGCAGTATTTAGGAGACTCGCATGGTGTTTCGTGAGCCTCCTGTCCACAATCCGCACAGGTTGGCTTACCACGGCATCGCAGCTTCGTATGCCCAAATTCCTGGCACTGAAAACAGCGCCGAGGGTTAGGGACATACGGCCGGACCCTGAGCACGTGGAAGCCTGCTCGGACCTCCTTCGGAAGGGTAGGAGTCGCAAATGTGAGGATATACGTATCCGTCTTCTTTTCTTGTCCGTTCTTTTTGGTAATAATACGGTAGACCTCGGTGACATGCTGAGGGGAAAGCTCCTCACAGATATCCTCAATGCCTACGCAGTCGAGGTCATAACAAGTGACCACTCCCTTGCAAACATTGAGGAACCTGTGAGGTTCCACCTTCACCGGTATATGAGACGTATTGCTCAACGGTATTTTAGAGATTGCCATTACTTTTGAGGACTGAATATCTGTTATTGTTTGTATCATTATAGTGCCATCACGCAGTTTTCTTATTGATACGTCAGACTGTGCTGCACCATTTATCACTCTTTCGAGGATAAATGGGCTTACTCGCTTAAGACTTTCGTTTTCCTCTACTCGAGACATTACCAGGAAGCGGGGCTGGGACCTCACAACTTCCTGGACTTTTTCTGTAAAAGGGCTGGACGGCCTTACCGTTTCCGGCTCTTATCATTAATACGGCCCTGTGAGGGGCCGGGCAGTGAGTTGCCAGCGGGGTGTGGCAGTACGTTGCTAGCGGACAGTGAGGTGTCAGCGGTGACAATGGAGGTGGCCATGCCTTTTTTGGGGACAACCTGCACAATACTCGGATCGTAGACCCAGGGTGATCCAAGTTGGTTCTACCACATGAGGCCCTGTTAACCCTCCTGGCGGGAAACCCCACACGACGCTAGACATGACAACCTTCGCGTGGGGCTGCGCCAGGAGAGAGGTCATCGCAGCAAGTGGGTGCAGGAAAGTGCCAATTTTACGTCCGGGCCTTCGTGAACGCAACCGGTCTTTTCTCGAGGTAGGGTACCCGGTTATTGTCATCCCTAAGGCCCTTCTACCAAGATATTACAACCGGCGCACTTTCATTCGGGAGCTCAAGGCAGTGGTATCCAATAATAAACAGAGAATAGCCGGGTTAGTTGCCAAGGTCGTCAACGGAAAGGCCAAAGGCCTCTGTGCAGGATGAACGGTGGGGGAAAGGAAGAAAAAGGTAAGGATAGATAAAGCAAAGGGGGAAGAAGGTGGAAAGTAAAGGAAGAAGAAAATGATGTGAAAGGAAAGATATAGGATAGGTTTGTCCCACACGAGGTACGTCCTGCACAGAAGCCTCCCTTTTAGTCGCTTCTTACGACAAGCAGGGGTTACTGCGGGACTATTCTAAACCCCGTCCCGCAGGGGGTAAATGAAGTAAAGTCACCTGTTCCAACTTACCCCGTTACCTTGGGAAAGTTGTCACAACATTTTAAATTCAGCATGATGTTAAATAATAAACACTCATATGTTATAAAACACCCTATTTATTATTAAAAATTAAATACTTAATAATATACAACAACCTTGTTCATTTGAAATGTCCTACATGTCATCATTGTCACTCATATCATTGTCACTGTCACAATTGAAACACACATAAAATACAGTGTCTCCAGGAATGCTGTCTTCGTGTACTCACTTCTCACACTTGGTGCACTTTACCCTATCTTCACCACGTTTAGAGTTGCTATATGAACATAATCGGTGAATACAAAGGCAATTCTCATCTTCATTTTCAGACTCAATGGGGGAAGTGTATTTTGTCCTGCGTCTGCGTTTTTTGACGTCAGCAGAAGGGAAAAGTTTTTTCATTGATTTGTTAGCGTTTAAACTATGTTCTTTTTTCCTTTTCGTGATATCCTGTTCCTCAAACAAAGCCATCTTTACTAGTGTATCGGTCAAAACGGCCGATTTAATCTTCTTTCGTCCTCTGACAGTTTATTTTATTGGCCCCTCTTTCTCCAATGGTCTCACCGCCTCAGGGAAGGGGCAACAAGCTTGAGCAGAAGTAGATAGGATGGAGAGTAAGTAGATGTAGATGAACAAGAGGGGCCATCTGTGTTGGTGGCAGTAGGGTCAGGTCTGTCTGTGACATGGGATGGCATGCAATCAGCATCGGTAAATACATCCAGTTTCAAAGGGAAAATTCCAATGACTCTAACCCTGGATGTAATGTTCATAGGTGATGTGGCTTAAGGAACGCTGGAAGCTACAATACCACATTACAAGCAGTGTTTACATACTTTTTTAAAGGGCCATAAACGGTTCGATCCAGGGAGTGCAGTTGGTGGCTGCAATGGGGGGAATGATAAAACCGTAACCCCATTTACTTTGAAGTAGTCTATGACTTGTGCTGAGAGTTGGGAGTCATGATTATCAATAAGTAGCAGGCAGGGATGCTCAAGAGAGCACCGCACATTAGAAATAAAATGTCTGGCATATTTATTGAAACTGATTTCTGTCATCCATCCCGAAGGGTGAGCATCACCTCCACTACCTATGGGCCCATCACGAATGAAATGGGGTTAAAATTTAACTTGTGGGAAACTGAAATATGGTGGGATACTATTTCCCACAGCATTAACTGCCACAGCTAAACTAACTAGCGTTCCTCTTTCTCCTGACGTCATCTTTCCATCTGTTTGAAGCCCGACGTCCCACTATTCTGTTCGGCTCTTTGCACTGTAGTGATACCTGTTTCATCTACATTCCATATATCAGGAGGGGACGCATTCAATCTTTTGAAAACAGATGTAAGATTTCCAAAGAACAAAGCAATGTTGGTTCGATTAAAGCTGGTTGCACGAGCTATACTTGTTGCTTGTGGTGATCTGATCGAGAGCGTTTTGTTTCTCTTCAGGAAAGAGGTAAACCAATCAGGATCTGCCATTTCACGCTCAGTCCAGGAGTCTGGAACTTTAGTATTACAAGCCACAGCATAGGTGTATGCGAATCTCCTGACTTCCCTTGGTGTCAGGCCGAAATAAATATCTGAAGCGTTCATCAGGTATTCTACGAGCAGCTTCTCTTGCCCAAGCTCAAACACCTGCACATAAGAAGCAGACAGAAATTAGTTAGATGTCTTTCAGTAGGCCTATACGAAAGTCTAGGAGAGAGGAGGTCATCGTGACGAGACTCCGCGTCGGGCATACATTTCTAACCCATGGATTTTTACTAAGAGGGGATCCACCTCCAGTGTGTGAATTTTGCGATGCTCCCTTTAGTGTGCACCACATTTTGGTGGAGTGTCGCAGGTATGCCCCTATTCGCCTGGCCTTTGATTTTAAAGGTGACCTCCGTTTTTTATTACGTGACAGCGCTGAAGGAGTTATTTGTTTACTCCATTTTATACGCCAGGCGAATCTTTTTAGTGTCATTTGAGTTACTTTTATATGGTGGCTCATCTGGATTTTATCTCATGTTGAGACCTTTTTAACATTTAAGTATATTTTAATGTGTTTGTTTTGTCGTTTTATCCATTTTAATAAACTTTAATAAAATTATTATTTTAACATGTTAGTTTTGTCTTTTTAACTAATATATTGTTTTATTATGTTTGTTTTGTTTTTTATTAGAGTGATACACCTGTTGTTTTTTTTAGCAGGTGCTTCACTCAATTGTACTTTGAGCCCATTTGAGTACTCCGATGGAGTGCCTCAAATGGGTGTTTTTCTCATATTGAGATCCATTCTTTTTATATTGTCTCTTCACCTTTTATATAAACAGGTGAATATTCTGTCTCTCTCCTATGGAGATTTTACTATGTATCTTTATAATGCTAAGGCCCTGATTACCTCATTGTGTCGATGGGCCTCTAAACACAAATAATAATAATAATAATAATAATAATAATAATAATAATAAAGTTTGGAAAGTGTTATATGAAGTAGTCTATTAACAGGTTATTATTATTATTATTATTATTAATGTTTAGAGGCCCATCGACACATCGAGGTCATTAGGGCCTTGAAATATATGAAAAACATAACTAAATCCCCATTGGGGAAAGAGATAAAACATTCACCATCTGAGACACTCCATAGGAGTGCTCAAATGGCCTCTTAGTATAAATTAAGTGATACACCTGCTAAAAAAAACCACAAGTGTATCACTCCAATAAAAAGACAAAACAAACATATTAAAATATAACACGTTAAAATGACACAACATGTTAAAATTATAATACGTTAAAAAGACAAAACAACATGTTAAATTGTAATAAAACTGTTAAAAAGATCTCAATATGAGATAATATCCAAAAGAGCCACTTTATAAAAGTGACTCAAATGGCATTAAAAAGATCCGCCTGGCGTATAAAACGGAGTAAACAAATAACTCCATCCGCACTATCGCGTAATAAAAAACGTAAGTCACCTTTAAAATCAAGAGCCAGACGGATAGGGGCTAGTTTGCGACACTCCACCAAAATGTGATGCACACTAAGGGGAGTATCACAAAGCTCACACACTGGAGGTGGATCCCTCTTAGTAAAAAACTATGGGTCAATGCAGTATGCCCGACGCGGAGTCTCGTCACGATGACCTCCTCTCTTCTAGACTTTCGTATAGAAGAGGGCCATCGCGACACACCGTCCCTGATGGACCGCAGCTTGTTCTGAGCAGGGGTCGAGACCCACTGCTCGTGCCAGGTGCGTAAGACTCCACGCCGAACATAACCCTTTAGATCTAAAAACATGACACCCAGACTCGCCTCCGGAGGCAGGCGTGCTGCCTCCTTGGCTGCCTGGTCCGCCAGTTCATTTCCTGGAAGACCAGCGTGACCAGGAATCCAGCAAAAGGCGAGCCGGGTGCTTAATGAATCAATTTTTAAAATTTGTTCGTGAATCATCTGCACGAGAGGATTCCACGAGTAGAGAGTGGACAATGCCAACATAGCACTCATGGAATCCGTGCAGATGAGGACAGAACGGTGACTACTTCGGTAAACAAAACACAAAGATTTAAAAATGGCATATAATTCAGCTGTAAAAACACTGGTTTCATTAGGTAAACCAAATTTAAAATTGGATCCTTCCACAACAAAAGCACATCCCACGGAGACTCCAGATTTAGAGCCATCAGTGTAGATGCGCTCAAATCCGTGAAAGCGAGTGGAGAGGAGCTCATTAAAAGTCCTCTCATATACAAAGTTTGGGGTGGTCGCTTTAGGGAACTTGGCAAGATCAAAATGGCATTTCAGAGGGCGTATTTTCCAGGGAGAAACTCGACCTGGTGATGTGAAGATAGCCTTTGGCAGGACTATCCCACACGTGTCGAAAACAGATAGCATCCGGATCCCAACCGGCCTTGTACTACGCCATTTAGTTTCATACAAGACACGGTTAGGGGGATGAAATACAGGGCGGTAAGCAACATTATTTGGCATGCAATGCAGTTTCGACACGTAAGATGCCAGGAGGTAAGACCGCCGGTAAGAAAGAGGGGGCTCACCGGCGTCAGCACAGATGCTGACGACTGGACTGGTACGAAAAGCACCAGTAGCCAGTCGAATGCCAGCATGGTGGACGCTATCGAGCATCTTTAACGCCGAGGGTCTAGCGGAACCATATACAAAACTGCCGTAATCAAGTTTTGATCTCACCAAGGCTCTATAGAGACGCATCAAGGTTTCCCTATCAGCACCCCAAGAGCGACCACTCACAACTTTAAGTAAATTCAAAGCTTTAATACACCTCGCTTTCAGGTCTTTGATGTGGGGGATCCAAGTTAGTTTAAAATCGAATAAAAGTCCCAGGAACCTTACGGTCTCGGAGACAGGTAAAATAACGTTGTTCATTAAAATATTGGGGGCTGGCTGTATTCCACGTAATCTATGGAAGTGGACGACAGTCGTCTTGGCCGCAGAGAAACGAAAGCCATTACGAGATGCCCACAACCATAGATTGTTTACAGCGAGTTGTATCTGTCGTTCAGCCCTGTGGAGACTTGATGAACTGCAATAAATTGCGTAGTCATCCACAAAAAGACATGAACGGACAGGTACGTGCACGTTGTCCACGATGCTATTTATCGCGATAGCGAATAACGTAGTGCTTAAAATACTACCCTGAGGCACCCCATTTTCTTGAATAAAATCATCGGATAAGGTGTTGTTTAACCTTACCCGGAAGTGTCTATCAGACATAAAATTAGATATAAAAATAGGGAGGTTCCCCGGAACCCCCAATTAAACAGGGTTTTTAAAATGCCGTACCGCCAGGTGGTGTCGTAAGCCTTCTCCAAATCAAAAAAGACAGCCAAGAGGTGCTGTTTATGGAGGAAAGCGTCACGAGCTGCTGTCTCAAGGCGAACAAGGTGATCCACCGTGGATCGGTTACGGCGAAAACCACATTGCATATTGGATAGTAGATTGCGGGATTCTAGATACCATATAAATCTTTTATTGATCATTTTCTCTAATATTTTGCATACACAACTAGTTAAGGCTATCGGTCTATAACTAGTTGGCTCTAATTTATCCTTGCCACTTTTATATATTGGGATAACGGTTGCTTGCCTCCACAGTGTTGGGAATTGACGAGATTCCCAAACACAATTGTAGAGGTCTAAGAGGAACGCCCGTCCAGCAGGGGGCAGTTGGCGCAACATTTCGTAATGGATATCATCAGGGCCAGAAGTTGTATTGCCCGCCTGGGACAGGGCATAGGTAAGTTCCTCTTTAGTAAAGGGGGAGTTATAATCCTCCCCCCGACTTTGGCCAAAATCAATAGTAAGGCGCTCGGTGCTGCGCTTATGCACCACGAACTCGTTAGAGTAGCTCGCAGTGCTAGAAATGGCGGCAAACATCGAGCCCAATACATTGGCGACCTCCATAGGGGAGGAGACAAGTGAACCGTTAGACATGAGTGCGGGTATATTATAAATGGTATTTTTGCTACTACGTACTTTACGAATGTGATCCCAAACCTTGGTTGTGGGAGTGGAAATAGTAAGGGTAGAAATAAACTGTCTCCAAGACTCTCTTCTGCTTTCTCGAATAATACGGCGAGCTCTAGCACGTAGAATCCGGAATGACTCCAGATTCTCCGAAGTAGGACGTCGATTAAAGATACGCAGGGCTCTTCGACGGTTAGAAATAGCCAACCGGCACTCCTCGTTCCACCAGGGAACAGGACGGTGGCGCGGGTTTGGCGAGGATTTAGGGATGGATGCCCTCGCCGCCGTTATGACCGTCGAAGTAAATTGCCCAGCCTTAACATCGACGTCGGGAGAATGGGGTTCGTCGAATATGGCGAGCTCGCGGAATTTATCCCAGTTAGCACGTTTAAGAACCCATTGGGGTAACCGTGCTGTACTGGGGAGATCTTGGATTTTTGAAAGCAGAATTGGAAAGTGATCGCTGCCACATAGGTCCGAGTGAACCTCCCAAAGGAAGTGAGCAGCAATCCCGGGGCTACATAGAGCTAGGTCGATGGCAGAGGATACACCATTAAAGGTGGAGAAATGTGTCTGGGTCCCGGTGTTCATTAACACCAGGTTTCCCGAGACAAGAATGTCCTCTACCATCCCCGCGGGCGTCTGTAAAATTAGACCCCCACACCAGGTTATGCGCGTTAAAGTCCCCCAAGATGATATAGGGGGCGGGAAGTTGTATAAAGAGGGCCTCTAGTGTCCTCTTGGAAACACGTTCACCTGGTGGGAGGTAGATGCAGCATACGGTTACCTCCATAGGAAGGGAGACTCTAACAGCGATCACTTGGAGATCAGAAACTATATTAATATTCTTATGATATATAGTACTTCGTGCGAATATAGCCACACCTCCGCTAGCCCGATCAAAGAAAGGCTTGTCGGTACGATACACATCGTACCCACGAAGCATCGGGTTGTCAGTTGGGCGGAAGTGGGTCTCCTGCAAACACAAGATGGAAGGATGCAGGGAAGAAATTATTAGTTTGATTTCCTCTATACGAGCATAGAAACCCCTACAATTCCATTGTAGTAGCGACATAAGTTATTAGTATGAAATTTAGTTATCCTCGCAATCCATTTCACTATCCTTTAAGAATAAAAATTTGTTGAGGCCCTTTTTAGGCCCTCTTGCCTTTCCCAGTCTCTCCTGTACCTCTCGCTTCAGGAGAGGCTTCGGCTTATTTTGGGGAGACTGGGGAGTCGGATTCTTGTTCGAAGGCTTTAAGGCCTTCGACGCTTTTTTAATATTTATTTCGGCGGTCACTCGCTGGTCCTTCTTCAAGGCACCAGTGGGACTCGCCTTAGCGGCCTCAACTGTTCCGCAACTCGTCCCCACCTCCGGAAGCCCAGATGTGGGTGTGAGAGGCTCAACAACGGCCGCCCTTGTTTTAGTACCTCGAGGCGGGCTCGGGGGGATTACCCGAGGCGGGCTCGGGTCGGTTGCCCGAGGTGGACCCGGGGGGGCTCCCCGAGGTGGATTCGGGGGGCTCCCCGAGGTGGATTCGGGGGGGTTAACCGAGGTGGACTCGGGGATGTTCTCAGAGGAGGGCCACGAGGAGAACTCCTAGGTGGCACAGGTGGTGGAGACAACATCTCCGAAGTTGTCACCTTGGGCACTAATTTCATCGCCACCGTTGCCGGCGCGATATTACTATTTTTTTCTCGAGTAGAGGTCAGTGGCACGGGTCTCGAAGAAGGCTTTGAAATGTTAACTGCGCAATGGCAGTTGGGGCAATTGATATTCTGGGAAACTATCTGACTGTAAGAGGTCTGAAATACCGGAGCTTGGCTAGATGCGTATTCTTTGCGTGCTTGGTTGTATGGAATCTTCTTTTCAGTTTGTATCTCAAGCACTTTTTTCTCCACCTTCCATTTCGGACAAGCCCGAGACCAAGCAGAGTGCGAACCCTTGCAGTTAACGCAGAATTTAGGAGACTCACACGGTGTATCGTGAGCCTCCTGTCCGCAATCCGCACAGGTTGGCTTACCACGACATCGCAGCTTCGTATGCCCAAATTCCTGGCACTGAAAACAGCGCCGAGGGTTAGGGACATACGGCCGGACCCTGAGCACGTGGAAACCCGCTCGGACCTCCTTTGGAAGGGTTGGAGTCGCAAAGGTAAGGATATAAGTGTCAGTCTTTTTCTCACTGCCGTTCTTTTTCACTACTATGCGGTATACTTCAGTGACATTCTGAGGGGCTAGCTCCTCACAGATTTCCTCAATGCTAACGCAGTCGAGGTCATAGCAAGTGACCACTCCCTTGCAAACATTGAGGAACCTGTGGGGTTCCACCTTCACCAGTATACGAGACGTATTGCTCAACGGTATTTCTTTAAGAGCCAGTATGTTGCCTGATTGGATGTCGGATGTTGTCTGTATGAGAATGGTGCCGTCACGAAGTTTTCTTATAGACACACTTGCCTTGGCTGCACCATTTATCGCTCTTTCGAGGATAAATGGGCTCACCCGTTTCATGTTCTCACCTTCGTCCACTCGAGACATTACCAGGAAGCGGGGCTGGGGCCTCACCACCTCCTGGATTTCTTCTAATTGAGGGCTAGACGGCCTTACCCGTTTCCGCCTCTTATCGATATTACGGCCCTGTGAGGGGCCGGGCAGTGAGTTGCCAGCAGGGTTTGGCAGTACGATGCCAGCGGTGACAAAATTATCGGCCATGCCGTAATTGGGGACAACCTACACAGTACTCGGATCGTAGACCCAGGGTGATCCAAGTTGGTACTACCACATATGGCCCTGTTAACTGTCCCGACGAGAGGCTATATACGACGCTAGACATGACAACCTTCGCATAGAGCATCGCCGAGACAGAGGTCGTCGCAGCAAGTGGGTGTAGGAAAGTGCCAATTTTACGTCCGGGCCCTCATGAACGCAACCGATCTTTTCCCAAAGTAGGGTACCCGGTTATTGTCATCCCTAAGGCCCTTCTACTAAGGTATTGCAACCGGCGCACTTTCATTTAGGAGCTCAAGGCAGTGGTATCCAATAATAAACAGAGAAGAGCCGGGTTAGTTGCCAAGGTCGTCAACGGAAAGGCCAAAGGCCTCTGTGCAGGATGAACGGTGGGGGAAAGGAAGAAAAAGTTAAGGATAGATAAAGCGAAGGGGGAAGAGTGAGAAAAAGGGGGAAAGTGAAGGAAGAAGAAAATGATGTGAAAGGAAAGATATAGGATAGGTTTGTCCCACACGAGGTACGTCCTGCACAGAAGCCTCCCCTTTTAGTCGCCTCTTACGACAAGCAGGGGTTACTGCGGGACTATTCTAAACCCCGTCCCGCAGGGGGGAACCAGGTTATTGAAAGTTGCTAATTTATGAGATGTGCATGCTGTGCGATAATGTACTGATGCTCGATGGTGCATGCTGTCCGATAATTTGTACTGATGCTTGATGGTGCATGCTCTCCGATAATTTGTACTGATGCTTGATGGTGTATGTTGTCCGTTAATGTGTACTGAAGCTTGATGGTGCATGCTGTCCGATAATTTGTACTGATGCTTTATAGCGCATGCTGTCCGATAATTTGTACTAATGCATGCTGGTGCATGCTGTCCGATAATGTGTACTGAAGCTTGATGGTGCATGCTGTCCGATAATTTGTACTGAAGCTTGATGGTGCATGCTGTCCGATAATTTGTACTGAAGCTTTATGGCGCATGCTGTCCGATAATTTGTACTGATGCTTGATGGTGCATGCTGGTGCATGCTGTCCGATAATGTGTACTGAAGCTTGATGGTGCATGCTGTCCGATAATTTGTACTGAAGCTTTATGGCGCATGCTGTCCGATAATTTGTACTGAAGCTTTATGGCGCATGCTCTCCGATAATTTGTACTGATGCTTGATGGTGCATGCTGTCCGATAATTTGTACTGAAGCTTTATGGCGCATGCTGTCCGATAATTTGTACTGAAGCTTTATGGCGCATGCTGTCCGATAATTTTACTGATGCTTGATGGTGCATGCTGTCCGATAATTTTTACTGATGCTTGATGGTGCATGCTGTCCGATAATTTGTACTGAAGCTTTATGGCGCATGCTGTCCGATAATTTGTACTGAAGCTTGATGGCGCATGCTGTCCGATAATTTGTACTGAAGCTTTATGGCGCATGCTGTCCGATAATTTGTACTTAAGCTTTATGGCGCATGCTGTCAGATAATTTGTACTGATGCTTGATGGCGCATGCTGTCCGATAATTTGTACTGATGCTTGATGGTGCATGCTGTCCGATAATTTGTACTGAAGCTTTATGGCGCATGCTGTCCGATAATTTGTACTGATGCTTGATGGTGCATGCTGTCCGATAATTTGTACTGAAGCTTTTTGGCGCATGCTGTCCGATAATGTGTACTGATGCTTGATGGTGCATGCTGTCCGATAATGTGTACTGAAGATTGATGGTGCATGCTGTCCGATAATTTGTACTGATGCTTGATGGTGCATGCTGTCCGATAATTACTACTGATGCTTGATGGTGCATGCTGGCGCATGCTGTCCGATAATTTGTACTGATGCTTGATGGCGCATGCTGTCCGATAATTTGTACTGAAGCTTGATGGTGCATGCTGTCCGATAATTTGTACTGAAGCTTTATGGCGCATGCTGTCTGATAATTTGTACTGAAGCTTTATGGCGCATGCTGTCCGATAATGTGTACTGATGCTTGATGGTGCATGCTGTCCGATAATGTGTACTGAAGCTTGATGGTGCATGCTGTCCGATAATTTGTACTGAAGCCTTATGGCGCATGCTGTCTGATAATTTGTACTGAAGCTTTATGGCGCATGCTGTCCGATAATTTGTACTGATGCTTGATGGTGCATGCTGTCCGATAATTTGTACTGATGCTTGATGGTGCATGCTGGTGCATGCTGTCCGATAATTTGTACTGATGCTTGATGGTGCATGCTGTCCGATAATTTGTACTGAAGCTTTATGGCTCATGCTGTCGATAATTTGTACTGAAGCTTGATGGTGCATGCTGTCCGATAATTTGTACTGATGCTTGATGTTGCATGCTGTCCGATAATTTGTACTGATGCTTGGTGGTGCATACTGTCCGATAATTTGTACTGATGCTTGATGGTGCATGCTGTCCGATAATTTGTATGATACTTGATGGTGCATGCTGTCCGATAATTTGTACTGATGCTTGGTGGTGCATACTGTCCGATAATTTGTACTGAATCTTGATGGTGCATGCTGTACGATAATTTGTACTGATGCTTGATGGTGCATGCTGTCCGTTAATGTGTACTGAAGCTTAATGGTGCATGCTGTCCGATAATTTGTACTGAAGCTTGATGGTGCATGCTGTCCGATAATTTGTACTGATGCTTGATGTTGCATGCTGTCCGATAATTTGTACTGATGCTTGGTGGTGCATACTGTCCGATAATTTGTACTGATGCTTGATGGTGCATGCTGTACGATAATGTGTACTGATGCTTGATTGTCCATGATGTGCGATAATGTGTACTGATGCTTGATTGTCCATGATGTGCGATAATGTGTACTGATGCTTGATGGTGCATGCTGTCCGATAATGTGTACTGATGCTTGATTATCCATGATGTGCGATAATGTGTACTGATGCTTGATTATCCATGATGTGCGATAATGTGTACTGATTCTTGATGGTCCATGATGTGCGATAATGTGTACTGATGCTTGATGGTCCATGATGTGCGATAATGTGTACTGATGCTTGATTGTCCATGATGTGCGATAATGTGTACTGATGCTTGATGGTCCATTATGTGCGATAATGTGTACTGATGCTTGATGGTCCATGATGTGCGATAATGTGTACTGATGCTTGATTGTCCATGATGTGCGATAATGTGTACTGATGCTTGATGGTCCATGATGTGCGATAATGTGTACTGATGCTTGATTGTCCATGATGTGCGATAATGTGTACTGATGCTTGATGGTGCATGCTGGTGCATGCTGTCCGTTAATGTGTACTGAAGCTTGATGGTGCATGCTCTCCGATAATTTGTACTGATGCTTGATGGTCCATGATGTGCGATAATGTGTACTGATGCTTGATGGTGCATGCTGTACGATAATGTGTAATGATGCTTGATTGTCCATGATGTGCGATAATGTGTACTGATGCTTGATTGTCCATGATGTGCGATAATGTGTACTGATGCTTGATGGTCCATGATGTGCGATAATGTGTACTGATGCTTGATGGTCCATGATGTGCGATAATGTGTACTGATGCTTGATGGTCCATGATGTGCGATAATGTGTACTGATGCTTGATTGTCCATGATGTGCGATAATGTGTACTGATGCTTGATGGTCCATGATGTGCGATAATGTGTACTGATGCTTGATTGTCCATGATGTGCGATAATGTGTACTGATGCTTGATGGTATATGATGTGCGATAATGTGTACTGATGCTTGATGGTCCATGATGTGCGATAATGTGTACTGATGCTTGATGGTCCATTATGTGCGATAATGTGTACTGATGCTTGATGGTCCATGATGTGCGATAATGTGTACTGATGCTTGATTGTCCATGATGTGCGATAATGTGTACTGATGCTTGATGGTGCATGCTGGTGCATGCTGTCCGTTAATGTGTACTGAAGCTTGATGGTGCATGCTCTCCGATAATTTGTACTGATGCTTGATGGTCCATGATTCGCGATAATGTGTACTGATGCTTGATGGTGCATGCTGTACGATAATGTGTATGATGCTTGATTGTCCATGATGTGCGATAATGTGTACTGATGCTTGATTGTCCATGATGTGCGATAATGTGTACTGATGCTTGATGGTCCATGATGTGCGATAATGTTGTACTGATGCTTGATGGTCCATGATGTGCGATAATGTGTACTGATGCTTGATGGTCCATGATGTGCGATAATGTGTACTGATGCTTGATTGTCTATGATGTGCGATAATGTGTACTGATGCTTGATGGTCCATGATGTGCGATAATGTGTACTGATGCTTGATTGTCCATGATGTGCGATAATGTGTACTGATGCTTGATGGTTATGATGTGCGATAATGTGTACTGATGCTTGATGGTCCATGATGTGCGATAATGTGTACTGATGCTTGATGGTCCATTATGTGCGATAATGTGTACTGATGCTTGATGGTCCATGATGTGCGATAATGTGTACTGATGCTTGATTGTCCATGATGTGCGATAATGTGTACTGATGCTTGATGGTGCATGCTGGTGCATGCTGTCCGTTAATGTGTACTGAAGCTTGATGGTGCATGCTCTCCGATAATTTGTACTGATGCTTGATGGTCCATGATGTGCGATAATGTGTACTGATGCTTGATGGTGCATGCTGTACGATAATGTGTACTGATGCTTGATTGTCCATGATGTGCGATAATGTGTACTGATGCTTGATTGTCCATGATGTGCGATAATGTGTACTGATGCTTGATGGTCCATGATGTGCGATAATGTGTACTGATGCTTGATGGTCCATGATGTTCGATAATGTGTACTGATGCTTGATGGTCCATGATGTGCGATAATGTGTACTGATGCTTGATTGTCCATGATGTGCGATAATGTGTACTGATGCTTGATGGTCCATGATGTGCGATAATGTGTACTGATGCTTGATTGTCCATGATGTGCGATAATGTGTACTGATGCTTGATGGTATATGATGTGCGATAATGTGTACTGATGCTTGATGGTCCATGATGTGCGATA
This sequence comes from Timema cristinae, assembly GCA_039000515.1. Classification (NCBI taxonomy): domain Eukaryota; kingdom Metazoa; phylum Arthropoda; class Insecta; order Phasmatodea; family Timematidae; genus Timema; species Timema cristinae. The sequence goes on along the minus strand of JBCFYV010000868.1, from coordinate 14,846 downwards.
ATGTGTACTGATGCTTGATGGTCCATGATGTGCGATAATGTGTACTGATGCTTGATTGTCCATGATGTGCGATAATGTGTACTGATGCTTGATTGTCCATGATGTGCGATAATGTGTACTGATGCTTGATGGTCCATTATGTGCGATAATGTGTTACTGATGCTTGATGGTCCATTATGTGCGATAATGTGTACTGATGCTTGATGGTCCATTATGTGCGATAATGTGTACTGATGCTTGATGGTCCATTATGTGCGAAAATGTGTACTGATGCTTGATGGTCCATTATGTGCGATAATGTGTACTGATGCTGAATGGGTGCTTGCAGTTCGATCTGTTGGGAAACGCCATAACCTTAGAAATTCGAGATAACTGTTCACAGAAATAATATAATGGAAGCCTCGTAGAATTGGTTTTTACGCATTGAATATGCACCTTTTATAGTTATATTCGAAAATGGAAAAAAGTGAATTTTGAGAAATAGTGGAAATATGGCCTTTTCGAAATGACTGATTCATTTAAGGTTAAATCTTATTTCCTGCCGTATCAGGTGCGTTGGTTCGACCCCAATAATTCTGGGTGTCAGGCCCGGGTGAGGTGTGGGGCCCCGCCCGACTAGGCCGCTATATTGTCTGAAGACAGCGGGACGCCTGCCTCGGTTGCGTCACGAGTCGCTATCCAGATGAAAAGAACGGCCCAGCGCGGGGGTAGGACAGGCCATTGTGTTCTCTCCAAAAGTTAAACAGTATAAATACAGTGCCATTATAAACTGCACGCATCACATCAAACTTGTCACTTCTGCACTAACGACTTGAAACCTCACTACGCACCATGTACAAGGTACTAGTTTTTTTTTTAAATCATATATTATGATTTAGCATCAGGACTGACTTGCATTCAGTCACTTTAAAGAAGGGGAAACGCGAGCTAAGATCCGAGTTTTTTTTTTTTATTAAAGTATGACAACAACAAAATTGGCCAAGATAAATTAAATATTGCTTTAGTAGATACATCTAGTTTTGATTTCTACAACAAACACTAATCGTGGTTGCGTAGTCTAACGAGTCGCTTTCGTTTTTGACTGGATTGTCATTGACTGTGAGATCGAGGGCTCGAATCCAGGTCCTGTAGTTTTTCCTAAGTGTCTTTCCACACTTCCTATATGTAAGTGCCGGTACATTTCCTCTTTGCTCATTCCTATGCCATTAACATAATTAGTGTATGAAAAAAGAATTATATGCGTATCAAGCTCAACTATATTTGAATATCAGCCATGGACATAGCGTAATTTGACCAGCACTTTCTTTATTAATTTAAAAAAGTCTTGTTCAAATTCCGCCATGCTATGACAAATATACAAACACTGTTGACATTATACACTGTGCAGAAAATTGCATCTATTAAAGTAATACATGATTTATTTTTGTCATTTTTTTTGGTTATAACAATAATTGTAAAACTACGGTCCTTAGTTCGTTTTTCTTTCCACCCTACCATAAACACTCTAGGTTAAAATGATAGTAAGAAATGAATATAGGAGAGCATTGTTACACAGTTTACTATCGGTCCCTTAAGAGGTTGTTATTTTTTACTTCATCTCGACCTTTCGGAGATAAAATATCTGTCCGTCTGTACCTCGGGATAAACTACTTTATCTATTGGGCTAAAACTTGGTATCTGGGGTTTTCATAAAGTCCCCCCCCTGAGGGATTTTTTAAAATTAGATGTCAAACCCTAAATTTAAGAGTAGTTTACTGAAGGGCCAAAAGAGATTTTTATATATATATGTGTGTGTGTGTTTTAAATTAGTTCTAACGATTTTTATTAAACGTTATATCTAGACACTTTTTTTCTACAAACAAGATGGCAATTCTCTCTTTTTTTTATGAAAATGACTTTGAGAGGTTACTTTTACATAAGGGAAATTTTCCAATTTCCCTAATTTCTCCGTAACTATTTATTTGAGATACGAAATAACTTATTATTGTAAAGTTGTAATACTATTAAAGAAACAAATCCTTTATTGGAAATATATGTTGTTAAAACCAATAATTTTTTAGCTAAAAGCAAAAATTTCTACTTTTTAATTCAGGTCTTGGAAAATTAAATTAATTCTTATGCTCTTTGGTGGACAAAGATTGTTCTCTTTTCTCAATTAATCTGTTATATTGTTCCTAATTCTAATGCCATAGAATAAGTAACAGTGTATTTTATTTTATTTATGATCTTTGGTGTAGTATTTCTACAACAATGTATATACATTATTATTTCGTTTCACAAATCGAGTTTTTAGTAAATTTCTATTTAAGATAAAAGCGAGGGAAAATCTGTGCGGTTCACTATGCTATTTATTTTTATTTTGTTATGTGAATTGTGAATACATTTTGCGATACTACTCTTAGTTTCTATCACATTCTGATGAATTTATGACTTTTTTTTTGCGTATCGCAATAGTGTGGATTATATTTTACTATTTATACAACGAGATCATTTTTTTAAAACCAACTGAGTCATACTCTTTTGTAGAGTACCTCATTTGGTTATTGTCTCATATTCAGATTTATTTTCTAAGAGATTTTACAGGATTTTTTTTAAAAAATCCTTGTAGCTTTTTTTTAATCTAGTTTATTCATTTATTTTATAAAGGTGAAAATTGCTTCAATATGTCATAAATGCCAATAAACCTAATAGTGATAATAATATATATTTTCTTTAAAAAAACACACCTAAATTTTGTTATTTGATAAACATTCTGTATAAAAGTATAGCTAATTATGTTATATTGTTAATAAGATTTATTTTAAAATTGATTTAACCAAAGATTTAATTTTTCGAAGTATCTTAAAAGTGAGTATTAACTTTAGTTTAAAATTTTTATGAATCTATGGACGGACACCAGTGGTTGCAATTAAAGCCTCAAAGTGCTATAGAATGGGACGTGAAAAAAAGGCCAGTTATGCAGTGTTTATGGCAAAAAAAAAATTTGTTGGCCTAAATAAAAAAAATATTGCTTCAGTACAAACGTAGGCTTGAATTTCTTAACATGGTGATATCAACATTTGTTGAATATCTGTCATGTGCATGGCGACATTATTAACATACATTTTAAATGAAGAAAAAAAGTTGTCATTAAATTCTAGGACACCCTTGACTGATATTCAAGAAATTTTGAAATCACCATGTTAAGGAAATTAAATTCTACGTTTAAACTGGAGCAATATTTTATTTATAATGGAAAAAAAAAGTTTTGCCATAAAAATTGGAAAAAAAAACACAAGATTTTTCTCGCGTTCCATCCATCCCACCTTAAGCTAGGTTTAAAAACTACAAATGGCACCACATCATTATCATATTTCATCGGAGTGAAGTAACCGCACCTTTGTGGTACCCAAAATCTCACAAAACGGTTACATATCCGCCACTGCCACTACGTCATATGAAAAAAAAACAACTTTATTTACCCTGAAAATTGGCAAGCTTACGTTACAATATGGTGAGCTGATTTATAGGCCATTCTGTAGTCGTTCGAGATTACGTGTTAAACAATACAATCTTAACATATAAGCTTCACCATATTAGAAGTAAATAAGGTACGCTTACTTTCTTTCAGGGTAAGTCAAGTGTAGCCAAACATCAATGTCTGAACTTTGCTTTAAAAAAAAATGAGGCTGCCATCTTAAATTTCAAATTTTTTCTTTAAAGACTACAGAAATCGTTCTTTATATGGCTATTGGGTCGCATGACTGTTCTTTCTATTTCACGTTACTTCTAACATTCTGATTTTTTTTTAATGCTTTAGTTGGCCGCATGGGGTTCTAAAGCACTACTCTTAAATAGACTTGATTGCCGAAGACGGGGATATCGGGGTTTGATCCGGTTGTAAGTACTGAGGGTGGTTTTTCCTAAATGATTTTCCGCTCTCCTTACACGAAAATGTGAATACACTTTCTCTAAAAAACCTTATAACTAACTCATTAGCGTAATTAGTAGGGTCTACATATGTATATAACCTGAACAGGCAGTAATATGTGGTGCTAAAGTATATTTGTAATAGTTAGCTAACAGTAGGTTTACCAACCTTAGTTTTTAAAATACACTTACAATATTATTTAGGAATGCAGCTGAACACATGGCGAATAAATATATTCTGCACATAAAAGGTTTAACTAGGTTTATGTGCATTTTTACGATACCTTACTCAAATTTTTTAAACATATTTAAACTAATATGGAATATTCAGCATCTGTATACCTTAATAGTCTTGTTTGGCACTTATCCTTGTTGTTTTTTAATGACGTTTTAAATTGATCTAATTGCAATACTCTTACAGAATATTTACAATATTTAATTATATAGGTTAAAATAAAAATGACTAAAATGTTAAAAATGAAAAGGGGCCATTTAATTGACACAACATTCATCCAAAACTTTAGGAAATCGATTAAATTGATTTTGCATTCTCCTCAACGGTTTAAGTCAGTCCTGTGCCTTGCTAAAAAAAAAAAATCTGTAAAAATGGTCTATTGCAGTCACTGATGAAATTATTGAACAATGCTGCTACACAGACCCCCAGAACTGACGTATTCCATTTTAGTTTCGTTCCTTAATTATAAAATTGTTTTAAATTGTTATAGTTTGCTTTTCCCCCATAGTTTTATTTGTTTTAATATAGCTCAAATAAAACATCAGAATATTATTCCCATAGTTGCCAACTTTGCCTAAAACGTTGATTATAGATTACAGTGAAATATATATTTGTACAAGTTCCAGTAAATGGCATAACACAAATTTGATATAATTCTATAATAATTGTTCTTTCTCCTCAGTTCTTGATTCTCGCCGCCGCTCTCGCCGTGGCTAACGTGGATATCTAGGCGCCCCCGCTATTACTTCATACGCTCCCGGTGCCTCGCCCCGCCCCCGCTTACAACTAATGCCTACGCCGCCCCTGCGTACCATAGTGGTTATGCCGGCCCCGCCGTGGCCGCATATCAGGAGGCTACGCCGCTCCCGCCTACGCTGGTGCCTACCACGGAGGCTACGCCGCTCCCGCTCGCTGGTGCCTACCACGGAGGTTACGCCGCACCTGCCCTCTCGTACTCTTCCGCAACCGTCGTGTCTCACGTTTCTTTCGAAGGTCTAGGTGCAACTTACGGCTGGTAATCCTTCTTTCTTCTCTTAAGATCCTTGTTCACAAATAATCGATTGGAAGAATCGATTGAATCAACAGAAGCAAGAAAATTTATTTTTTTGCCAAATTTTATTTTTTTTTTCCCCTTTTTGGAAATTTCCCCTTTGGGCTTTCCTATGCCTAAAAAAAATTTTCCTATTGTGTTTTAAACAAAAAAAGGGGGGGTTTAACGTCGAGATTAATAAAAAAAAAATTGTGTTGGGCGCCATTGGGAACTAAGAATTTAAAAATAATGAAAAAAAAAAAAAATTAAAAAAAATTTTAGCTAAAAAAATTTTTGAACAAATGCACGCGATTTAAAATTCCGAGCCCTGGGTTTGGGGGAATTTTCCCTAGTTTACAATGTCAAGGTTAAAAAGGGGTGTGTTGTAGATTCCCCAAAAGATTTGAGGGTACTTAAAAAAAAAAAATAAATAAAAATAAATTTAAATCAAGGGATCATAAAAAACAAAAAATGTAAAATTTTGAATTACAAAAAAAAAAAAAAAATTGTTGAAATTTTGGGGGGTTATTATTTTTATATTATTTTTTCCCTTTTCTACATCCCAAACCTCCCTAAGGTTCCAAAAAAAAAAAGGCAAATAGGGGAAAAAAAAAAATTTATTGGTTTACCAAAATTTTTTTAAAAAAAATTTAAAAAATTTTAAATGAACAATTTTGAAATTTTTAAAATTTTAGGGTTTTATTATATATATAAAAAAATGAGTAAAAGAAAAAATTTATGATGGAAAATTTTTATATTTTATATTTTTGGGTAAGAAAAAAAAAAAAGGATTTTTGGGGGGAAAAAAAAAAAAAATTAATAGAAAATTTTTTTTCAAAAAAAATTTAAAATTTAAATAAATTTCCCCCTGGAATAAAGAGTTGAGGTATTTGCCCTTTTTAAAATTTTTTGCATGTTTAAGGTTGAAAATAAAAAAAAATGAAAAATAAAATTTTTAAAAATTAAAGATTTGGCGGGACCTCCCAATAAATTTTCCATGTTAAAACCCCAAATGCTGAAGTTTTTTTCCTTTTATTTTTTTAAAACTGTCCCCCTTTTGAAAAAAAAAAAACCCCCCTTATTTCGTCTCCAGACATTTAATTTTCCATTTGGGGTATTGTACTTTTTTTTAACCCTTTGCCCCCTTGAAAAAAAATTTTTTAAATTAGGATTTAAAAAAATTTGCCCCCATGTTAAAAGGAAAAGGGAAGAAAAAAAAAGCCTACCCTCTTCAAAATTTTTTCTTTTTTTTAAAATTTTTAAAAAAAATTTTAAATTTTCTACTAAGTAAAAGAGAAAAAAATACAATAAAAAAAAAGATAAAGGTTGGCTAAAAATTTTTTAAAAAAAATAAAAAAAAATTTTATTTCAATTTTAAAAATTTTATTTTCAGTGTTTCTTAAAAAATTAAATGTTTTTAAAAAAATTGTCAAAATTAAAATGGCGCTTTTTTGGCGTCTTTTTTTTTCTTTTCTTTTTTTTTTATACTTTTAAAGCACAGACTCCCCACTATTTTTATATATTTGCAATGGGGTTAAAAAAAATATGGGCCCCCAAAAAAAATAAAAAAAGTCAAAGACCTTTGGGAAAGGGAAAATTAATTTTTTTTTAAAAAAAAAAGTAAGGTTCTTTTTGGGAAAAAAAAATTTTTTAAAATTATTTAAAACGTGTTGATGTTCTTTTTTTGCCTTTTAAAAATTTTTTTTAATGGATAAAATTTATTTTTTTTTTTGTCAGCCGGCGCACAGCTTTTTTAAAACCCAAAAAAAAAACCTGAAAAAAATTTAAAATTTGGGGGAAAAATTTTTAAGGAAAAAATTTTAAAGGGGCCCCCCCCCCCCCCCCCCCAAAAAAAAACCCCGGGAAAAAAAAAAATTTTTTTTCCCAAAATGTAGGTAGAATTTTTAAATTTCAAATTATTTTCCCACCCTTTTAAAAAAATTTAAAAAAATTAGTTTTTTAAAAGGGGTTATTTTTGGGTTAAAAGGAAAAAAGAAAGGAGGCATTTTTTTTTTTTTTTCTCTAGCTTTCCGAAAACAGTCTTTGTCAATTCATTTTAAAAATTGTTTTCCTTAGTAAGTCGTGTAATAGACGGTTATTAAAAACCAAAAAAAACCCCTCTTTCGTTGTGAAAAGGACCCGCTTTCTCAAAAAAAAAAGTAAAACCGCCACCCCTTTTTTTATACTTTAAAAATATTATTTAAATTTTTTGAAAAACAAAATCTTTTTTTTCTTGTGCAAAAGGAAAGCATTTCGTGGGTAAATACCGATCGATTTTAAGCACCTTTTAAAAATGGGTGAAAATTTTTCCCCCCGCGAGATTAGGGGGTTTAAAAAATCAAATTTTTCCTCCCCCTAAATGTGGAAAGGTTATGTATTTTATTTGGGGGCCCCCCCAAAAATTTACATGTTTTTTTTTATCATTGGGTGTTTTCGTAAAAAAAAAATTTTCATTTTTTTGCCCCAAAAAAGGGGGTTTTTAACCCATTCAAAAAGGGGGGGTTTTTGTTTACAAAAAATCAGCAAAAAATTTTAAAAACTTTTAAATTTGAGGATGTATGCAAAAACCCATGACCTCTTTAAAAATAATTAAACATTTTAAACAAAAAGGGACCCATTTTTTTATAAAAAAAGGGAAAAAGAAAACTCACCCCATTGTATTTTTAGTGAAAAAATACGGGGAAAAATTTTGTGGGCCCAAAACCATTTATGGCAAAAATTTTAAAAACAATTTCTAAATGTTTCAGTTTACAAAACCCCTTTTGTTTGGGTGATTTTAACAATGTCTTTAAAATATTTTAAATTTAAAATTATTAAAATTGAAAAAGAAAAAAACCCCTGGTGAATTTTTTTCCCTTTTTTCAAATTTAAAAGGGTGGGCCCAAAACAAATGGCTAGAATTCCCCTTTTTTCTAAATTTAAACTTAAAAATTTAAAATTTTTTTTGGGCATCTATTGACATACACGAATTAACATTTTTTGATGCTTATATTTTAAAAATTTGAGAAGCAAATATTTTTACCCTTTAGGCTATCGTGTCATTGAATGTTAATGTAGCCCGGGAAATTTATCCCAATTTTTTTAGAAATAAGAATAATTCTTTGGGGGTTAGTACCCCTTTGGTGTTGCAATATTTTTTAATTTAATAACTTATTTGGCCTAAAAATTTTTTTTTTTCCACTGAAAGATTATTTTAAAAAAAAAATTTAATATTCATTTAAAAAATTGAGCTTAAAAAATAAATTAAAACCCACAATAAAAAAAATTAAAAATTAAACAAAAAACCCCAAAAAAAAAATTTTTACTTTCTTTTCTTTTTTTTAAAAAACCCCGCGGGGGGGCCCCCCCAAAACCTATTTGGTATTTTTATACTTGGGGAGGTTTTATATTTGGGGACCTTTGTGATTTGATTCGTTTTTTTTTAAGTTGTGAAGGAATTTACTGTTCTTGAAGCCCCTTTTTTATTTTCCCCATTTTAGTTTTTTTTTTTTAAAAGTAATATTTAAAATTTTTTTTTCCCCCCCTTTTTTCACTTTTTTTTGTTTTTTTCCCTATCTCAGAACTTAATTTTGGACCCCAGGGAAAAAAAATAGTTTTCCCACACAGTTTTCAAAAATTCTTGATGATTTCCTTTACTTTATGTAATTCCGGGATTTTTTAAAATTTTTTTTTTCGCGTTTAAAAAATTTTTAAACAATTTTCTTTTTTTTCCCTTAAAAAAAACATATTTCGACGTAACTTTTCCCCCCGGGGAAAATTTTTTGTGAGGGGACTCACCTTTCAAAAGGCCTGGAATAAAAATGGGTCTAATCCCAGGCGTCCTGTCTTATCAAGGCCCCAGTGGAGTAGCCCCAAAATTTGGGCCCCTTTATTTTTTTAAAATCCCCCCTCGAGATTACCCGTAATTTAAAAAATTTGTATTCATTCAATTAGGGTTTTGGGGGGGGTTTTTTAAAAATTTTCCATGGGTTTTTGGAAAAACCCCTCTTTCTCGTTTAAAAATTTAAAAAATTTTTAATAAAGTCAAAAATATTTTTAAAATCCCCAAAAACTTTTAAAAAATTAAATTTTTGCAGATTTTAGTTTTTTTAAAAATTTTTGTATATTTTCTTTTTTTATTTTCCCCAAAACTTGCCGCTTCACAAATGTAATAAATTTCTCCCTATGGATCGACCCCCAGACCCCTTTTTTTCTGACCTTAAAATCCAAAAGTTTTCCCCTTTAAACCCCCCATGTTTATCAAAACTATCCTGTTGTTAGGGGTTTCTTTAAAGCCCGTGCTTAGAGATTGACATGTTCAACTTTAAATTTTTTAAAAATTCCTTATACCCAACGTAAAACCCCATGTTAAGGGGGTTTAAAAGTCTAAAAAAAATTCCCCAAAGGGTCCCCAATATGAAAACCTGCAAATTTCCCGGGGGGTCTTACACGCGGGGGCCGGGGTTTTTTTCCCCCCCGGGACTATTGGTTTTTGTCGGGGGGTGTGGAAAGTGGTTTTGCCGGTGGGAAACTCTTTGGGTTAAAAAACCCCGGCCCCTGTGGTTTCTGGTTTTTTTTTGGGGTTAAAGTTCGATTTTGGGGTTGTTTTGGGGGAAAAATTTTTAAAATCTTTTTTTTTTCGTAGTGTAAGGGGGGCCCCCCTCCCCCCTTTAAAAATGCCCCCTTGATTTTGTCTCTTGTTCCTTGAAAAACCCCCAAATTTTGGGGAGCCTCTTTTTGGGCCCCTTTTGGGGAAAATGTCGAAGGGCCCCCACTGGCCCCCGTGTTGATTCTCCAGGGTGGTTTTTTTCCCCCGGATTTGGCCGGGGGCCCTTTTAAAAAATTTTGGGGGGTTTCCCCAAATTTTTTCATTGTGCGCTTGGGGGGGGGGGAAAAACAAAATCTTTTTTTTTCCCCCCGGGGCTTGTTTTGCGTACCCAAAAAACCTGTATCCCCCCGGGAAATTTAAAAAAAGGGAGCTTAAGTCAGCCCATTAATTTTTCCCCCCAAAAAGTATCGGTAATGGTGTAACCTTTGTATTTTCCCTCCAAAAAGTGGGATGAATAAAAATTTTGACCCCCCGGGGAAAAATTTAGTGATATTTCCGATCCCAATATTTTTGAAAAGGGAAAAGGGAAAGAACTTTGCCCCCATTCCCCCGATCTTACGCCAGAAATACCCCGGAATTGGGGATAAAATTTTCCCGTTGAGATGTTGTTTTTTCCCACTGCCCCCGGGGGACAATAACTGCGGGGAAAATCCTCCTAATCTTCTTTTCCTTACCTGAAGTTTCCCCTTTAAAAAAAACCCCCAAGAGTAAAGGGGAGCCCGGGGGGTTTTGTCGGTTTTTTCTTTAAATTTCGGGGAAAATTTTTCCCCAACGATTCCCCCCCCAAAAGGTAAAGGGGGGTTTTTGCTAAGTAAAGTTGGGGGCCGTAAAATCCCAAAAAAATTCCCTTTCCCCAAAATTATTTTTCCCCGAACTGCCCAAAAAATTTTGGGTGTCGTTAGTTTGCCCCGAACCCCTTAAATGGGAATTTGTTTTTTTGCCCCCACCCCGAAGGGGGCTATTCGTTTTGCATTCACTGAACAACCCCCAACAAAGGGTTTCCCTTTGGCCTTTTAAACTGTTTGGGGTTTTGGGGCCCAGTTTTTGTACGGAAAGTTGTGTCGACCCAGTGCTTGTAATTTTTCTAGTGAAAAAGTAAATTTTTTTTTAACCCACTTCAATTTCCGGTTTCAATTTTTTTACAAGGGAGTTTTTTCCCCCTCCATAGTTTTTTTGGGGGAATTTCCACAAAAAAATTTTTTGGGTAGGTCGGCTAGCGAACTCCAACTAAGATTTACTTTTCAGGTTTCCCCGATGGCTGCGAAACCCTCCCCTCTTTAAACCTGACTATTGAAAGTTTTGAAAGCTTTTAATTTCTTTTTGGGAAGTTTGAAATTCTTGTTTTTAAACCCAAAATGGGTAAAACCCCTTTTTTTCAATCCCCAAAAAATTTTTAAATTTTTGTAGCTGACAAAAATTTTGGAGGTGAGGAAAATGTCAAATTTGTAGGGGTTTGGGTTGGGCTACGATGAGGAAAGATTTTGGTTGGTTTGTTTTATACATTGTGGGGGTACCCCCCGTTTGCAAACTCTCCAAAAACCATGGAATTGGTTAACCCCCAAAATCATTATTTTAAGGACTTGTTGTTGATGTTCATTGCGACATTTCTTGGGTTTTTCCCTTTTCCTTGTTAAAATTTTTAAATTTCTTCTTTTGGTGTTTAAAATTTAGAGCTTGGCCCCTTTTTTAGAAAAATAGTTTCCCTCCCCCATCCCCCAATTCCCCCCCCTTTCCCCCAAAAAAAATGACCCCCCTTGTGCCCCCCTTTAATAAAAATTTTTCCCAAATTTTGTTTTTAAAAAAAAAAAGGGGGGAAATTTTCGAGTTTTAATAAAAAAAAAAATTTTTTGGGGGGGCCTCGGAAAACTGGGGGGAAATAAAAATAATGATAAAAAAAAAAAAAAAATTTAAAATTTGCCCCAAAATTTTAACAAAGCACGAGATCAAAAAGCGGGGGGGACCCGGGTGTGTCGGGAATTTTTTAGATATTACAATGTCAATGTTAATGGGGTGTTGTAGACCCCCCCAAAAGTTGAGAGTATTAAAATAAAAAAAAAAAAAAAAAAAAAAAAAGAAATTTTAAAAAAATGGTCATAAAAAAAAAAAAATGTTTTTAATTGAGTTACAAAAAAAAAAAACAATTGTTAAAATTTTTTTGGGGGGGTTTTTATTATTACCCATTATTGTTTTTTTATTTACACCCAAAACCTCCCCAGGTTCCCCAAAAAAAATAAAGGGGTAAAAACAAAATAAAATATATGGTTTTTCCAAAAATTTTTAAAAAAAGTTAAACAATTAAAGAACAACTCTGAAATGATTAAAATTTGGGTTTTAAAAATTTTATATATAAATTTTAGGGGAAAGAAAAAAATATATTTTGGAAAAATTTTTTGAATTTTTTTTTGGGTTTAAGCAAAAAAAAAGGTATTGTTGGGGGAAAAAAAAAAAATAAATAAAATTTAAATTTTTTTTTAATAAAAAAAAAAAATATTAAAATTTTCCCCGGAAAAAGATGGGTTTGGGAGTGTATTTAGTCCTTTCTAAAAATTTTTGTGATCATAGTTGAAAATAAAAAAAAAGAAAAAACATATTTTTTAAAATTTAAAGGTTTGGGGGGCCCCCCCAATGAATTCTTCCTTTTTTAAAAAAGGGGTCTGAAGGGGTTTCCTTTTATTTTTTTTTTAACCGTCCACCTTTGAAAAAATAAACACTCTAGTTCGTCTCCAGACACTTAATTTTCCCTTTTAATTTTTTACTTTTACTTTAAACCCCTTTTTCCCCCTTTAAAAAAAATTTAATTAGGGTTTTTAAAAATTTTCCCCCTTTTAAAAAGGAAAAGGGAAGAAAAAAAAGCCCATCCTCTTCAAAAAATGTTTCAGTTTTAAATTTAAAAAAGTTCTTTTTTTTTAAAAATCCAAAAGAAAATAAAAAAAATAAAATAAAAAAAAAAAATTTTTGGATAAAATTTTTTTTAAAATAAAATACAAATTTATTTTAAAATTTAAAAATATGCAGTGTTTTTAAAAAGGAAAATTTAAAAGTTTATTTTAACTTTCAATTAAAATGCGCGCTTTTTTGGGGAAAGTTTTTTTTTTTCCCCTTTTTTTTTTTTTTTTTAAAAACCGAGATCGCCACTCACTTGTTCATCAATCGGGCGCATGCTTTTAAAAAAAATTCAGGGCCCTGACATCCAAAAAAAATAGAAGAGTCAACAGACCTTTTGGGAAGGGAAAAATTAATATTTTTTAAAAAAAAAGTAAGTGTTTTTCCCTTAGGTAAAAAATTAATTTTTTAAAATTATTTAAAACAGTGTTAGATTTTTAATATTCTGTCCTTTTTAAATTTTTTTTTAATGGATGCAAATAGATTATTTGTCACGCCCGGGACACCCGCATGTTTCAAAAAGAAAAAAAAACCTGAAACAAATTTTCAAAGCTTGGGGGAAAAATATAAGGAAATAAAAGGTTTGGGTGGCAAATTTAAAAGTTACAAAAGGCCCAATAAGAATTATAAATAGCTTTCGTTGTATTCCAAATACCTGTTTTTCACGCCTAAATTTTTATCACTGGTGTAAAATAATGTGGGGAAAAACGTTATAAAAGTGGTTTTTGGTAAGGGTTTTTCTTACCAAAACTGATGACTCAATTCAGGGATTAATCTCAAAATATATGCTTTTGTTATATATTAAACTTAAAAAAGAAATTAAATGTTAAATTTGTTATGTATTTGTATTGTTTTCCAAAAAAATATATTTGTTAAAACCCAAAATTTGGAAAACCCTTTTTTTGTAAAATAAATTTTTTTTGAATTAATTTCTAAACAATGTTTGGACAATACCATTTTAGCTAACATTTTACTTTTTTTTTTTTTAAATTTAACTTGAAAACATGTTAATTTTGGACGTGAAAAGGAAAAGTATTTACTCCCTTGTTTTCCATTTAAGGTAACAAGCCCCTTTCTTTTTTTCCCACGGGAAGGGATTTAGAATTTCCCCGCAGTAACCCTTGCTTTTGTAAGAGGCGACTAAAAGGGGGGGCTTCTGTGCAGGACAAAAACCCATCCTATATCTTTCCTTTTATCCTTTTTTCTACCTTCCCTTTTTCTCCCCTCTTCTCCCTTCTTTATCTACTTCCCTTTTTTTCCTTCTTTTTTCTTTTTTCCCTTACCCTTCCTTGTCATGTCTAGGTGTGTGGGGTTTTCCCCTCGGGAGGGGTTAAAAAGGGCCACATGTGGTTTGAACCAACCCTTTGGGTCACCTTGGGTTTTACGATCAGAGTATTGTTTCAGGTTGTCCTCCAAAAAAGGGATGGCCACCTCCCTTTTTCGTAGCTGCACCTTACTGTCCCTTCGCACCGTTCTGCCAAATTCTTCTGGCAACTCACTGCCCCGCCCCCCTTTAAGGTCGTTAAAATTTATAAGAGGGGGAAACGGGTAAGGCCCTCCCGCCTCAATTAGAAGAAACCCCGGAAAATGGTGAGGGCCCCAGCCCCCCTTTCCCGGTAATGTTCGACCGGGGGCGATGGGAAGAACATGAAACGGGTGGGGCCCCTTTATCCTCAAAAGAGCGATAAAAAGGTGCAGCCAAGTCAAGTGCGCTATTTAAAAAAACTGCGTGACGGCACCATTTTTCATTCAGACAACAACCCACATCCAATCAGGCAAAAAGCTTGGTCTTAAAAATAAACCCTTGAGAAATGCGTTTTTCGTATTTCGGTGAAGGTTGGGAAAAACCCCAAATGTCACCGAAATATTTTGTATAGTAGTGAAAAGGATGGCAATGAAAGAAAGACTGATAAATTAAACCTTACCTTTGCATCCAAACCCCTTTCCCAAAAGGGGGTCCGAAAACGGGTTTCCACGTTTCAGGGTGGCCATTTGTCCCTAACCCTCGATGCTGTGGTAAGCCAACCTGTGCAGATGCGGGGGCAGGAGGTACGATACACCCTTTTGAGTCTCCCCGGTTCTGCGTTAACTGCAAAGGGGTTTGCACTCTGCTTGGTTCTCGGGGCCCGTCCGAAATGGGGAAAAAGGGGGGAGGGAAAAAAATGCTGGGGATACAAAAAATGTAAAGAAAACCCCCCCCA